>JAVSBS010027897.1:9052-24440 GCA_033124195.1 Coracias cyanogaster | reverse complement strand
CGATCTAGGAGAACAAGGAGAAGGAGAACAAGGAGAAGGAGAACAAGGAGAAGGAGAACAAGGAGAATGAGAACAGAAAGAATCCTAGACTGAGGTCCTGGATAAAAACAGTCCAGCAATAATTTAATTTAACAGCTAGTGAAATAAAAGTGGTTTTTGTTGGAACCCATTGTCCTTGTACACACTGCCAATGTTGCTTGAATAAGGGCAAATGAGAAATTTTCCAGACACCAAGTTCAGCAACTGCTTGTCCAAGGGAGCGTATTTTGATTCAACATCATTTTGGTTGGTTGGTTTTTGGAATGCTCGACTCTGAAAACTTCCAAAAACATCACTTTCTTCCAATGAGGATTGAAGCTAATTGTTAAAAACTGCATTTCTATTCGAAGTATTTAGCATTACTGTGCATACCACCATGGGACAGCAGAAACCTGGTATCTTCTTCTGCGCTTTATAACAACAGAAATTCAGTTCTGTTCTGCAGCCTTTGCCATTTCCCTCCTGCAAAGAAGCTTTGGCCCTGCCTGGAACAGAAAACATTTCCTCTAAAGCAAGAACAAAAGCTATTTCATGGCTCAGCTGGCAGGATGATTGCTGCAGTTATGAGTACACCCTAAGGTTGTTTTCTCTCAAGTTCTTATTTATTCCCCAGAGCCTGATACACATGCTGCTGGCTCTGTCATTTTGTGAGAGCGACGGGCATCTTAGTTGGCATGGAAAAGGAGAAAGCAAGCTCTTCGGAACAGCGTGACACGCTGTCTTCCAACGCTGCCCGCTTCACAGCCAGGATGAACGGAAGAACTGCGCCTTCAGCTGAAGGTGATGCACATCTTAGGCACCAATGAAGTGTCTTTAATCATCTAAATCCACTGTAATTTTCAATAAGCCGGAGCTATTGTAGGTGTCAGTAACTAGGCAGCGTATCACATACTGGTCTGGGAATTTATATTACAGTAGGAAAGGCATTAAAACGAGCAGTTTGCTAAAACCCTAGAGATGTCTGTGCCTCTGAGGTCCAGTCAGTCTCCAAGCTCTCTGGCCGGTGGACACGGTTCCCCAGCTCAAACTACAAAGCAGAGAGCCTGAGGAAATGCACTTGCCTTGACAGCACCGAGTTATCGGAACTTCTTTGAAGCACGCTAGTTCCTTACTATTTAGGTCTTCACCCAAACTGGAGTTAAGTAGCTGGGACCTGCACTAAACTTCAGCCCTGAGGAGAAAGCAGAAGGGTGTCCCAGCTCCAGAACTGGCAGCGTTCCAGCCTGCTTAACCGGACAATTTGTTGCAGCTGATGTTCTTTCCACTGGGATTTCAGCCCATAACCAGCATTAACATTATTTTCACACATGAGGGCACTTACTCTCCTGGGCGGGGGGCCAAAGTACACACACATTTCCAGCCATTAGACCCTCCAGCCAGGCTTTAGGAATTTTTAGAATTGGTTTGGGAAGTTGACATTGGGCTTTTGTTTCTGTTTTTTTTTTTTTTTTAGGATTGTATATTATAATTATAAATGGGAGAAGGAAAAAAAATTAAGAATTCTTCCCTTTGAAGAGAGTGGAAGTCAAGGAATGCTCAACTTGGTTGTTTCTAGTGAAATGAAGTGGAGAAAATGCAATCTGCAACTTTTTATTCCACACTCTCCCACTTATAATTAACTGCCCCAGCTTGCTGAGGCCCAAACGGGCACTTCTGGAATTCTTTGTGTATTTCTACAAAGCATATTTCATGCTCAATTGAACAGATTTGAATACGCTTGCTGCAAGTACCTGTCAAATTTAATTTATAATCATTTATTGAGAATGAAGTTTACTTGCAAATCTAGAGAAGCTTTTTAATAATTGCTTCAAATTATCCTAGATGTGCTGTTTCTGGGGGAGATTAGTTACCTGCTTATTCTTTTTTTTTTTAATTCCAGTTGTACCTAGTGGAAGCCATGATTTATTAGGCAGTAAATTAAGGTCTGAGGGAGATGCTCATGCATCAGAGGAAAGAGAAAGAAGGGCTCTGCGCCATGTAAGAAGCTAGAAGAGGGGTGGAAAGTAAGGAAAACGCTGGCACTCACTGAAGTTGATCTTTCTGGGTTACCCTTGGTCCAAACACAAATGCAGACTCAACTCATTCCCCACTAGAAAGAAAAACTGGCGCTTCTAGCGGGGCTGGACTTGCCTCTTGATGGTGAGCTCCAGCAAGATTTCCCATTCCCCTTCGCTCTCTGAGGTGGTACCCAGAATTCTGGTTGATATGAAGATTTTAGCAAAGACCCAGACGTGCATCACTTGATATCTTACAGTCCCTTGTAGCCTGACTCGCGTTTATTGCTTATGCAACAG
This sequence comes from Coracias cyanogaster, assembly GCA_033124195.1. NCBI lineage: Eukaryota > Metazoa > Chordata > Aves > Coraciiformes > Coraciidae > Coracias > Coracias cyanogaster. Next base: position 22,107 of record JAVSBS010027897.1, on the reverse strand, counting down.
GGAGCTCCTCCCAGTAGCTAATCGCTGCACGCCTATATCCTCACTTGCTCTTCCGTAACCGGTTACACCTAGAAACGTCTCGAACCAACCCATTGCTCCTTTTCTTCCCTGAAGACACTCCTCTGCTTGTGACCCCACGGTGAATTCCTCATGGGGTGCAACAGTCACAACCGACAGGTCCAACTGGACGTGAAAATGTGACAAGGATTATTGCTTAAAGTAGTAATGAAGAAAAGCAACAACAAGAACAAATATTAGAGCAGGCCAGCGTAACTCCAGTAGGCTTTAAAGAGGATACAACCCTCTGGATGTAATTAAGGGAATTCCTTGTCGATACCTGACATTGAGGCAGTGCCAAATCCACGTTTCAGGAAAGAAGGTTCTTTTTCTCTTCTCTGCTCTGCTAGAACAAGAAATAAGTCCATGGGAATTAATTCTTTTAATAAGACAGTTTAAACAGTAACTGATCAAGTGTCACCTGAACACAGCCCACTCACAGGACCACCCAAAACTCTAGCTCGGATAGAATCATTAGAAAGCTCATGGATGTAGCGATGATGACACAAATTACAGAGTCTTTCCAATGATCCCATTGAGCACACACACATCAAACAGTCTAGAGACATAAATAAGAATCTAAAAAAAAAAAAAAAGTATCAATAAGATAATCTTAAAAACCAGCATAAGTAATATAATCTACAAAACAAAGGTTTTATTATCCAAATTCTTTCACCAAATGCAATCCAAGGGAGCATATAGTGCACGTGACTTCCCGTAGTATCATGACATAGCCTTACTGAGAGCAGTTACTACAATCACTACTTTACATTCTTCCCTGTTTCTTCTCTTGGAATTGTCTTTGTCTCTATTTTCATAATTTAGGTCATTTTTCTACATCTGTGATGCTTCACTATCTTTTTCTGAACTAACCTCCACATCTTCCTCTGCCAAGAGAGGCCACCAGGTGGTTCAGGACACAAGGGGAAGGCACGGCCTCAGTTGCTGCATTAATCAAAATACTTCACGACTTTTTCTTCATGCAGTCCCTCATTTTATTTATTTTCACCACCAGCTGAATGGTCAAAATAACAAGTGACTCCACAGCACAAGGCCCAGCTTGCAAATACTGAGAAGCAGCAACTAAATCACAGAACTCTGAGATGTGCGAAGAGCTTCAACGGATCATTTTGAAGAATATTACTTTGCATTTTTCCAGAATTAATTTGAATTTAACAAAGAGTTATAATTTTTGGTAGGTCTGTCAGGACAACAGAAGAGTTTCCCCACCACCACCTTGTCTAGATCAAGGAATGTGGAAGTAGGAAACAGCTGAGAATAGAAAAGTAGAAAAAAAAAACGTAGCTGAGAGTATCGCAGGCCATATGCACGACAACAGAGACGTTACCTTGGGGCTATTTTAGAATGCATCGTAGCCACCAACGTCCCAGTATGCGGCTGGAAAGCTGGGACAGCCTCATCCGTGTACATGCCTCCGTTCTGCCTGTGGTTTAAACTGACTATATCAGTCATTACAACCAAGCCAGTTTCCTAGACAAGAAAAACAAAGACAACAAAACAAAAACCAGCAAGCAAAAAAAAAAAAAGAAAAAAAAAAAAGGATTAAACATGTACCAATAAAAACTTTTCTGAATAGAAACCCCCAATCCTGTTCCAACATTTATGGGTCAATTTTCAATTGAAACTTGAGGATTTTTGAAAACTTGCTACAGAAATAACTGCTAATGAGAAAACACGCAGGCACTTTGGAGGCAGAGGTTTTATGAGAATGCTCATTTGCTTGGAAAACGCATTTAAAGCAATATCTAACATTACAGGGCATGTGGAACTGCCAGGCAGCTACAGGTGAAAAATTATTCCACGTCTTTTTTCCCCATGAATATTACATTCCAGCTTTTTAGCCTTCCTCAAAGTTTCCAGTGTGCTGTGCTGCAGTTCGCAGGCAGCCCTCTCCTCAGACATCACCCGTTCTGCACTACTGGCAATGCCAAGCAAAATGGAAACTGTCCACAGAGCTTCGCAGTGAAAATACAGAATCCAGGAGAAAGCTGCCTGCCAGCTCTGTCCCCTAAATACACTTATTCATAAGAGACAGCGCTTCCCAGACACCACGGGGAGTAGGAGCTTTGTTCTCTTTGAGTACACCCCCAGTTATCGCAGAGCAGGTATTGGGAGAATATCTGGAAGTCTGAGTTAAGACAAGACAATAGAACAATCGGGCTGAAATTGCAGGAAGGACAAAAGAAAAATCAAGAGATAGGATCTGAAGGACACAAGGCTCATCGTTATTAACAGCTACATGGATTAAAAGCGGAATGAAGATAAAACATGAGATCTGTGACACTGGGTCTCTAGGCCAGGCTATGTTTAAGGGCAGCAAGTAGAAGCTGGTGTGAAGAAGATAAAAGATGTAACATGTATAGCTCAGCCTTTCTTGGCCTTGCAGGAGCGCACTGAAAATAAAACCAACAAACTAACTTGTTTTAAATGCTCAGCTTTGAGGCTGACGCAAATACACTGCACAGATCAACGGAAAGAAACTTGACGAGATTTTTTAAAACTTAACTATTGAAAGACACCAAACAAACACTATTACTTAGAGATACGGCATTGAGCAAGCTGATCAAAGATACAAAGAAAACATTACTGATCTTTCAGGGGTCACAGAGGCTCGCAGAGCTGGGGCAGGGCAGAAGTTTAAAGGATTTCCAAAGGGAAAAGGCCATAAGGAAAGATTCATGTTCCACCTTCCTTCCCTGTCCAAGTAACCGCAGAAGAGATCTGCGAGCTCGTCCATGACTGGAGGAACCTTCTGGGCCTCTGTCTTGATTCTCCAGAGCATCGGCATGAATTCCTTCACCCCACAGGCCATCTAGCCCTCGCACCAAAACTGGCCAACATCAAAGCATGTTTCTCCAGTATCTTTGTTGGAACAGTGTGCTCTCTGTCCCTAGAAACGGCTGTTCAACCTACCCGCCCAGAGCAACACCTCTGATATGAAAGCAGAAGTGGCCTATGGAGCTGAAAATTATCCTGCAAACACGAAAAGTGCAAAAGACACTCTACAGAGAAGTGAGGCTGATTCTTCCTACTGTAAACGCGAAGCGAGCATCCTTGGTGATGTCCCAGTGCCAGGGAAAGACAGAAGATCTACGGCGTCTACGCGAGGACATGCCTGGCCACCAGAAGTGCCCTTCTTCCTTCGGAGCTCCAAAAGCATCAGATACATCGTACTCTGCAAGCTCTTGGAAAACCTGCAGGGAAAGGGAAGAGGCTGCTGTCCTTGGGTACGAAGGCTCCTTACCAAAGGCGAGGCGCAGGTGGCAGCATTAAGAAAAGAATATCAGCAGCTTAAGCTTCCTTTTACCTGACTGGCTGTCAGCTGAAAACCCGTCTTCAGCAAATAGACACTCTTATCCACCGTGGCAATGCAGACACAGCTTGATTTTGCAGCTCTGACCTTGATGTTCACAACATCACCAGGCCTGGTCTCATTTGCTGAGAGAGTCACAGCAACCTAGGAGTTTAACATTATCTCAATATTATCTCAACTCCCAACAAGCAGACAGAACTACAGAGAGTAACGGGACACCCCTCCCTTCCTTTCCACTAGTGACATTGCCAATACCTGATTTTCAAAGGAGGACTTCACGGTGAACTGCAGGCTGTCCGTGACTCCTTCTCCGTTCTCCCGGACGTAGTACACCAGAAGACGGCCCAAGGGAGCCATGTTATGAACTACTGAGAAACGGAGGAACGTCATGCAGACTTCAACCTCTGCTGCAGGGCTCCTGGGAGGTGCTAAAAAATAAAAGTGACAGTTTTATTTATCAAAATCACTCTCTCTCTCTCTCCCCCATCCAAATGCTGTGAGGCACAGAAGGCTCCATCCAGGACTGGCATCCTTCCCTCGTTCCTGCTGCACATGTTCTTTTTGAACTCAGAATCTTTTCCCTTTTTTTTTTTTAATTTGTGAAAGCTGACAGGCAATTAGCACCCATAATATAATGGGCGGTATGGAGAAGGTGGATACAGAATGCCTACCTGGTGTTTTTCCTGCCATAAAATCAAGGAAATATCCAATTAAGTTATCAAGCCATCTAAAATATATTAAAAGAAAAAAAGAGTATCTATTGCTGCAGAATGCTGCGGGGAGAAAAAGTATAAATGGGTTTGAAAAAGGGTTATGCAGTTTACTGAGGATCACTTCACTAGCAGCAGTTAAATAGAATCACCGAACAGTTTTGGTTAGAAGGGACCTTTAAGGATCATCTCGTTGCAAACCCCTGCAGTGAGCAGGGACAACTTCAACTAGATCAGGTTGCTCAGAGCCCTGCCAACCTGACCTCAAACACTTCCGATGACAGAGCAACCACAACGCCTCAACAACCTGTCAATACAACAGCTCAGAACCAACCTCCAGCGCAGGAAGTTCTTACAAACTGTTAAAACCACCGATTACCAGAAGCTGGGTGGGTACGTCCAGGGAAGATTCTTTTACTTTTTCCCCTAACTATCTGGAAGCAGTTGCTACTGCAGAAATGACACTAAGATGAACAGACTTTTCCTTTGGCAGATGTCGTAGGCACCTTCCCGAGCACACCCTTCTTTATCCTCCTGTTCCCTGAATTCACCAGTTTTGTGTCTTTCTGTTACAACAGGAGGAATCCACACTTCATTTCCCTTCCCCGTGCTAACTGCATAATCTCCTCCTGGAGCCAGATCCACGATATCAGACCATCTAATGTCCTCTTCCTAGTTTAAACTCAACCAGCTCAGTAAATTGCCCTGATCCCATCATACGTTTCCCTACCACCCAGCTGATCCCAAGCCAAGCATGTTAAGAGAGATTAGAGTTTTCTTAACTAAAAAACACTCTCCAAGAGTTATCCCTCTTGGAGAAAATTACCTTTTTTCTATATGACTATGTGTGCAAAGTATATCACTATTTTTCTGGTGCAAGATTATTCTAGGGCCTTCAAGGAGCATCAAATTTCAAACTTGAGTTTGTGGAAATGTTGGTTTTCCCTGAAAATAGGGGCGAGTTTGCATTTCTGATGCTAGCTACCTGTTCCTGGGAAGCGTGTGATATCAGTGTTCTTCTCAAAGGGAAAGGTGGCTCTTTTGCTCCTCTGCTGGGTGACGTTACTGGGCTGCAGTCCTGAAAGGACAATGTTGCCTCGCGATGCCACTTCATAATGCAGAGTGAAGTTGCAAGGACATGTGGACTTCACTGCAATCCAAGCCTCCTCTCCTACCTGCACCCAGAGACAGAAAAGCAAAAGATCTGGTCTGTTACAATGCATGCTTTTTATTTATAAAGCACAGAAATCTGCTTGGCTTTCAGTCCACAAGAGATGTGACCCCTCTCCTAAGAAATGTACGCATTGAAAAGCATGTTACATCAGCACTGTTTTCATGGACTTTCTGCACAATAAAAAGGGGCTTGTGTTCAGCTCTTCGCTCCCTGCAAACCTACCAGGAGAATGGGCTGGGGGTTGTGTGCGTTAATGAAACAATAAAGGAATCTCTGGAATCCTGGAAGTTAAGCCTTTTGGCACAGAGCAGCTGTCAGAATTGGTTGAATTTTAGACACCCCTTCAGGAGCCCAGCCCAAACCAGACAGAGATGGGTCGGGATGTGCGTTTGATAGTCTTTGCAGTTCAGTTGAGATTATACACGGCGATTACCTGCATATGGCAAAGACTAATTCAAACATAACCAGGGTGGCATAAAATTACCGGGAACAGATCTGAGGGAAAACGCTCTCAAACGACACAAGTCTTGACGTTAATTTGCAAGTCTCAAGCACTCAAGGAGCTGTCAAACACACAAATAAATGAGAAGGGAGCTGCTTTTTTTCTGGATAAACCCACCTGATGCCTGCAATAGGCTGCAGAGCAGCACACGGACTGCCTGCACTTTCTGTTAAGCCCTACACCCAGAGGTGCTCACCAAGTACCCAGTACCCTGGAGACAAAAATCCCCCAAACGCCACCAATCCCAGCAGAACAGACATCAGCGCTGGCTCACGGGATTAGGACTGGGCCACATCATAAGCCTTCTGTGGAGCAGCTGACTTTCCTAGGAACACAAACTCCTTGCTTCTGGGATCTGAGGAGCTGCTAATACTTGTGGTAAGGAGGATTTCTTCAGCAACCTCCACTTTTGATCCTCCTGCCACTTAAAGCATTGCGATGCCCAACGGAGACGGCTAACAGCAACGCTGAATCCCAGAGAAATCGTTTGAAAAGCCTCTTTCTTCAGCACAAACAGCATTACCTTGCTAGAACGTACACATGGCACAAACCAAACTGGCCAGGACTGGAACACAAGGAGTTGCTAATGGTTAAATACAGTGAGAATGCCACGGAGTCCAAGAAGCGCCTCGTGACATTAAATATTTGAAGTATTAAGAATTCCCCAGCGCAAATGATGAAACAATTCATTAAAAAATGAATGTAGCTAATTGGAACACCCAGTAAGAGCTGGCAAAGCAGGGCAACAGTTCCCACATCAGCTGGTCATCCAACTCCTAGCTTTCCCACAGAAGAATTAGTTCTAATCAGGTTATAATAAGAACAATGTGTTCAGATTAGCAGTGTATAATCCCCTTTCCATACCTCAGGAAACTTGTAAAAGATTAATTAGCCATTAAACTTCCATGAAATGCAATGATAGAAAAAAATTGCTCTTATTCGAATACAAAGAGTCTGAAAGCAACCTGAAGGATCTGCTGATAATATAAATCCAAGTGTGTATATTGCCAAAACCCTCTTTTTTTTTTTTTCACAAAGCAATATGCAGACCCTCAGAGCATCTTCTTGGGTAGAGAACAAACCCTAAACAACACTCAGTAAAACAATATGCAGCAGGAATTATGGTTAAATCAGACCTTCCCTTTAGGAGAGAGATCTCACAATGTAATCCCTCATATAAAAGTTAAGAAAGATTCCTTAAAAAAAACCTGCAAAAGACGACAGCATAACTGTGCTCATAGTTCAATATCTGGAACACTAAACAGACCTGGCTGAGATTTAAACTCAAAGTTCTACTGTGACTACATGGCCCTAATTTGGACCTTTAGCCATCAAGCTACTCCCACTAACATCACTTCCAATCTTTCCACATCTGTTGACTTGAACTGAAGCAAGTCATTTCCCCCCAAACAATTCATATGTGGATTCTACCAGAACACACATTCAAATATTAAAAACTTCAATGTTGTCACTGCCTGTATCCACCCCCTCTCCCCTGTCCCCACAACACAAAGGAGAAAAATTATTTGGTGGCTGAAGCGCAGCTACATCAGCCTTCACTGTAGAAACAGTAACAGCCCACTGATGAAATGGAAATGGCTAGAAATACTTAATTAGAACCAAGCCAAGACATGCCATGGTGGTGTGAAGCCAACGTACCTGGAAAGGTTTATCTGGTGCCTGGAGCTGGATGTGACACTTGCTGGGTGAGTACCAGCTACTGATGGACAAGTAGTTTGGCAGATATTGATCCCCAGATGGTTTCCCATCAATCGCTGTCACTTTGGTCTTAAAAAAAAAGTTACACCTGAACGTTAGACATGCGTAGAAAGCTTGATTTGTGCTCTCTTCTCACACTGCAGCCCCATCTCCCATGGTATACTTCCCAGTTGTTTATCTCTTGTCATCTTCACACAGGAACAATAAAAATTGGCCTCTTGCTGCTATGTTAAGATGTATTTGGAGGAGCATCTTTTCATGCCCGTTAACAACATCAGTTCTATTGGCAGCAAGGAACAAAGCGCCTGCTGCATTTAAATCGAGAAGTTGAAGCTAAAAGGCACTGATTTCCTGTTTGTAGCACTGATTTATAAAGTGCAGGTTTGACAAGATTAGTTACATTAAAGCCTGTTAATCCTATAAAGAGCTTTCACCCACCTCCAGCCAGACATATTGGGCAGCTGTAGGGATGGAGGGGATTTCAAACTCCACCAGGCCATTTCTTGATACCAGCTCACTCGTATAAACGTTGTCCTTCGGTGTGAGTTCAGCTTTAATTCGGATGGTGACTCTGTCAGCTGGACTTCCATCAGGGTAAGTGACTTCGACCTGCACAGCGTTTCATTTCGAGAACAACAGGTTTTACGTTACAGGCAATTCCAGGCAACGGCAGAAACAGCAGGTGGGAAAAATACACCAGAACATGGTGTAACATGCTGGGATCAAGCCATTACAACCCTGTAGCAGCCACACGTCGAGGTCTCTACTTGGAATCATACCTTTCCTTTGTAAGGCAGTCCCGGTTTGAACTGTTTTCTGGTATCCTTGGAGTACTTGATGTCGATCAGCTGCTTCTGCACAGGAGTGGAGTCATCAAATGTAACCTGCTTGCTCCCATCAGAGCTGATCACTGTGGCCCAGATATTGACTGTGCCACGAAAATGCTCTGGAACGTCGGCTGGCATCATGTCTTTCACACACACATCAAAAACAGCCGAGCCATCAATCTACGAAGAGCGTCGGGGAATGGAAACATAAGTTCGCATTCACATTCAAAAAGGGTCTAAAAGCCAAAGGTCTACAGCGTACACACTCGATAGATGTTTGTAGCAGTATTTTTGAAGTATGCAGAGTGGAGGAAATTAACTGGGGAGTGGGTGAAGGAAGGAGGAAAGCAAGCAAGTTTCATTTTCCTCCCTGTCACGGCCCCTCATTCTCACGTTCTCCCTCAGCCTCATTTGCTCTAAAACCAGATTAGTACAATGCCAACAAACTCATCCCCCCAGATCACAAACATAACACGTACAAATACACAATATTTTTATTATGCTGGACCAAACGATCGCATTTGTTCATTTATTTCCTGATCTCTCATCAGCACCATAAACCAGAGCTGTGGTACTAATGTCAGGTATTTTATGGCAGCGGACTCCAAGGTGTCCCTCACCTGGGTGGTCTTGAGGACAGGGTGTCCCACTTCATGCCTGTAGTACCCTACGCCATTTATCGTCATATTGACAATTAACTTTCCTGTCACTGGTTTTCCAAATGTATATCTGAAATGGAAAGAAGATAATGAATATTTTCCAGCTGCTTTCTCTTTTCCTGATGCCATCAAGGCCAGTACACGTGACCTGAGCATTTAGAAAACAGCTTATTATTGTTAACAAGTTTTACAAAGGCTCTTACGTAGGAAAGCTGCTGCTGATGAGCAGAAAAGTCTGCTCCCAGCCTCAGCGACTGCACTACAATCTATAGCAACGAAACTTTAGCCGGGACATGTTCCTACCTGGCATGGACAGTTCCTTTTTCACACAGTGAAAGGTCACGAATGTAGCGAGGGGGGTCAATCAGCAACTCAAACTTTGGTAAGACTACAATGAAAAGAAATACAACGGAATCATTTCAAGGAGATCTTATTGTCCCGCTGACAGGAAAAGCAGACGCGGCCCTGAGAAGATCACAGCTTACAGTCGGATGAGGGCAGTGTAGCTAACGTTAGACAGGACAGAACTCAGCAGAGGATGAATCACCAAAAGTAGCAAACCAAGACCATCTGGGCAAGATGGGGCTTGGAAAAACACCCTTAGGTTTTGACTTCTTTTCAGAGGGATCTGTGCTGCAGGATTTGAGCTCAGGCTTTTCCTCTTAGACAGTAAAGAGGACAACTCGGTACTGACTCCTCCATCATGTGTCGGGAGTAGATCTGAGATATCAGCAATTGTCAGCGTCTATAAATGCTTGTGTGGCCAGGCCGGATATCACAGATGGCGGAAAACACCCACCTTCCATCAGAGGGACTTGGAGACTGAAAAGAGGGGTAGCAGAAAAAGAATTCTGAATACCAAGGAGGGCTCTGGGAAAGGAAGGAAAGCATTGACAGACTGAAAGCATCTTAGAGAGTTTTCCAAAGCAAGTTAAACCTTTGTTTCATGAGTAAATCGTGCAATATGACGCTCCACTCCAGGTCCTTTACTTTATGAAGTGGGGAGGACAGGAACAAAGGGCTTGGTTAAATTGCAAGTGTCTATATCCTGAAGTACAGTCTCTAAAGAATTGTTCCTCATGACATTTAAAATGCATTATTTCGCACGTGTCATCTCCAGGAAAAACATTTCATAACGTTTTGTTCTTCCAAATGCACTTGTGTTACATTTAAAGTTGATTTGGCTACAACTCACCATATTTCTGAACTTCAAAGGATTTGTTGTAGGTGTGCCCCTGCATTTCAGCAAAGATGAGCCATTCCCCAAACACCGGCTGATCAGACAAAGGAAAACTCATATTTACAACGCCTGGAAAAGGAAACAACACACTGTGAACGCCGTGTCACCATCAGCCCTTGTCAAGGTTACTGAACACAACTCGGTATAAGCAGAAGCAAAGGCAAACCACGATAAACCGAGGAGAAAAAGAATCTGAAACTTACCACAACAAAATGGCTTCAGATTGTTCCACTCTATCATACGAGACCCCCGAGGATCCTGCACAGCGGTTTAGGAATGAGAAACATCACAGCAAACATGAGTATCGCTACAACATTTAACTCCTTTTGCAACAAACAACTTCATTTTGGAATATAAACGCTTCACTAACAGCTCAAACTAGCATCTGTCAAAAGTGTTCTGAAGATACTTTACCAGGGAGTGTTTGCTTTCTAAAATTCAGGACTCATTTAAGGACACTGCCTCTATAACCAACACACGGGAGCAAGCACGGTCAAGGGGCAGATCTTCCTCCTATCTGAAGACGGGGTGAACTGGCCTCTGGAGACGCTTTTGTTCTACTCATAAAGGGAGCTGCACAACCAGCAAGGCAATTTTTAGATGACAAAGTCAGACGCGATCAATCCCACTGAGTTTGTCAGCATTAAATCCGTGACTGAATGCAAACGAGAAGAGGGTGAATTCTTCTGCTTGCTACCAGCTAAAGAAAACATGTGGTTTAAAAAGAAAAGACAAAAAAAAAAAAAAAAAAAAAAAAAAAAAAAAACGACAAGACTATCACATGTATAACCGCCAGTGAAGCGAGCCAGTTCTTCTCAGGCTGAAAAGAGGGGAATGGATTTCTGAAACCGAAGTAGAAAACAAGAATCTTCGTCGGTGATAACAAAACAGCAAGACACAAAGATCAGTTAAAGACACGGGGACAGAGGTAACTGCAAAGATGACAGTTTGGAATGGCCACAGGGGGCTTCAAAAGGCACAGACGTGTCACTTGTTCCTCTTAAGGCTACAAGAACCTTGTGCCTCTGCAGGATACACGCTAGGTGATTGGCAGCCGGATACTCACCACCACGTAAGCTTCAATCTGAAAGAAAAAGGAGAATAAAAGGCTTTATGAAACAAAGCTACTTTTCTGCTTCTCCTGATGAACTGCTGAGTTGACACAAGCAAGGTATGATGCACTGAGCGACAAAGTTTAAGCATCTCGTCTTTGGGAAGAGTAGCCTGAGAAACACAGATTTCATTCACACATCTAACTGGAAAAGTTACATTTGTATATCTGCCTATTACCTAAAGAGAGCACAAGCCACTGAGAAATTTGTGTGTTTTGCCACAGTTACACTACACTTTGCTGGCACTACAGAAGTGAGGATTCTCCTTCAACGGTAATGTGAGCAAATAAAAAAACCAAACCTAAATGGTAAACAACAACAAGCAATCACAAGAGATGCCTAAGCAGGTTAAAAAAAAAAAAATCCAAGTATATTTCTGCATAAATGTCCATTAGAATAAAATACAGGTTGCCAAGTATTCCATCATATTGTACAGTGTGAAAGAAAAGAGTTTTCTTTACCCTGTCATTGACTGGTCTCAAGTCAGAAGTCACCGTAAAGAGGTTTATCAACACTAAAAAAGAGAAAAGAGGAAAATGATTAGTCATGACAGCTGACCCTAAACAGAGTATCTCATCCTAGAATCTACCTTCTAGGAAAAAGATTTGCTTGCAAGCAGCCCTAGCCTCTGGCAAGTTCTCCAAGTCACTTTACCTTTCTGCTTGGGTTTATAGACGGGTTTATCCGTCTGGATGAACACTGATGATCCTTTGCTATCAATGGTCACCGTGGTATAGTTGTGAAAAATGTAGCCTTCCTCGGCCAGGTGCCGGTTGCCCCAGACTTTTAGATGTGCTTGTCCACGAAGTCCTGAAGGCACCTAGAAAACAGACCATGAGGTGAGAAAGACACAGAAAAAGCCTTTGAGCTTTCTGGGGAATAAAATCTACAGTGAAGTGAGCAAAGAGCAGCCACCTGCTGCATTTCAGTGTAACTATGTGTTAGTAATAAAAAGAAAATGAAGAACATACTCAATCTTTTACTACGTATAAACTTCAAAGGAGGCAAAGTCATGCTAAAAACACGGCAGGAAATTCTCTTCTATCCTTTCTTTATCGCTCAAGCAAAGTGATATTTGATCTACATGTGCAGCTTCCACTAAAGCTGGTGTGTTACATGGGGGAATCAGCCATGCTATGGAAGACACGGCTCTGCACTACAGGAAAAAAACCTAACCAAAGCCAACAAAAAACCCCACTAAAAACCCGCCAAAACAAACTAGGCATGCTTGCACACTTTCACAATGACCTTAGATTAAAAATGACAACGTAAGAAATCAGAGAATACAGAAATATGATGATAATTGGTCATCATTTGAGAGCGAAGCTTACCCAAAAGCTTCATTTTATGGACTATGCTGATGACAAAAATATTAGGCTAAAATGCAGACCACACTGCTGGCAACCTATGGTTGTTTAGTTAACGCAGTAGAACCAGAGTAACTAACAGAGACACAACGTTCAATAATCTGCCATTTCTCCGGCTTTCTGGGCTCTGTCCGCTGCTCCATGTCACTCACGTCACAACACGCGCTGCTACTCTTACAAAACAATCACAACGTAGGAGCTTTATGTTGCGCAACGAGCCACAGATTCAGCCACTGATTTTCTTCAGTGGTGTAAGGGCCTGACAGATGAGTTGTGATGGATAAAACTTTGCTCTTCTCACTCTCTGCTCTTCTTCTTCTGAAGGCTGCTCAGTCCTTAGCGTGTGCACCAGAA
>JAVSBS010027896.1:0-14513 GCA_033124195.1 Coracias cyanogaster | reverse complement strand
AAGAAGGGAGGGCGAAAAAGAATGAAGAGGAAAAAAGGAGGAGGAGGAAAAGAGAAAAGTGAGGAGAAGGGAGAAGAGAGGAGAAAGGATAAGAGAATAGAAGAAGAGATAAAGGAGAAGGGAAGGGAGAGGAGAAAGCAAGGAAAAGAGAAGGGAGATGAGAAAGGAAAAGAGAAGGGAGAGGAGAAAGCAAGGAAAAGAGAAGGGAGAGGAGAAAGCAAGGAAAAGAGAAGGGAGAATATAAAGCAAGGAAAAGAGAAGGGAGATGAGAAAGGTAACGAGAAGGGAGAGGAGAAAGGAGGGAGAAAGCAGGGGGAAGAGAGGAGGGGACCCTCATCCCGCAGAGGAGCCGGGGCCGGGCGCATCCCCGCCGGCCTCGCCGCGGCCGCGCTCCCTCACCTGAATGCAGGCTGTTTTCTTTGGCAGTATTGCTGTTATTTAGGTAATCTTCTTTGCAGACAAACTTGTTTTCGTCGATGATGTAGAGCTCCTCGCCGGTGGAGAGTTGCTTGTTACACATCATACAGGTAAAACAGTTCAAGTGGAACACTTTGCTCCGCGCCCTGCGGACCAGGTCGCTGGGGGAGATGCCCTGGGCACAGCCCGCGCACTTGGTCCCGAAACACCTGCGGGGAGAAGCCGGGGAGCGGGTCAGCAGCGCCCGCCGAGCCGCGGGGCCCCGCCGGGAGCCTCCCGCAGCCCGGCCCCGTCGAGCCCCGCGTCCTTCGCCGCCGCCTCCGCCCGCCCCGCTCCGGTCACCCGTGGGAAAGGGAGGGGAAGCAGAGCCGGCACTCGCTTTGAACCAGCGGAGGCCTGAGGTTCTGTATGGAAAAAAAAAAAAAAACAAAAAAAAAACACCCCCAAACCAGAAAGGAGCCGGTGCGGGCAGAGGCTGGAGCGCTGCGGGGTTAATTAACAGCGGGACCGCCTTGCCCAGGCTTCCCCCCGCGCCCCGGCGCGTTGATGAACGGCGCTCTGAGAAACATTCAGCAGAAATTGGGATCTATTATTAATCGCTCACGGCCGCGCCTTGGCCAGAGGAGCTGCCGGGCCAGGCTCCGCCGGCACCGGGGACCGGGGCCTCCAGCGCTCCGCTCCCTCCGGGACCCGGACGGCTCCCGGCAGCCGGGACCGGGGCAGCGGCGGCCCCTGTGCCCGGGGAAGGGCTCCGCGGCCATCCCGGTGCCGAGCCGCTGTTGGCCGTTATTGCCGGTGTGCCAGCCCGGGATGCGTTCCGGGCCCCGCTCCCAGCCCGGGGTGTATTCCGGGAAGAGGCGGCGAGCGAGCGTCGGTACCTGCTCCCCTCTCCATCAGTCCGGGGGTTGCAGGTCGCTGCCCTCCGGTGCTCGGTTCCACGGGAGGCGCCGGGCCCGCCGAGCCGCTCACGGCCGCCGCACCGGGCCTTCCCCGCCGGGGCCGCACCGGGCTCCGGGCGTGCTGGGGACAACGGCGGGCTCCGGTTCGCTCACGGCGGCGGAAAACCCCGTCGGGAAGCCCCGACCAAGTGCCGCTCGTCGCCCCCGCTCCTCGACACCGGGCCCGGGACGGTCCCCGGCCCGCACCGCCCCCGGTCGATAGTTTCGAGGCAACTTCGGAGCGCTCGGCCCCGGCCGGTGCCCGCCGAGAGCGGCCGGGCCTCGCCCCGCGGGCCCCGACGGGGCGCCCCGGGGGTGCTTGCCCCCCGCCCGCCCCGGGACATCCCCCGGAGGAGAAACAACGGGCTGGGGGGAGTTGGCACCGGGAGGGCAGGGGCGGTGGTGGGCAGCCCTGAACGACGCAGGGGGAAGGAACAAAAATAAAGGGGAAAAGGGAGATGAAAAAAGGATGCGAAGGAGCCACGGCTGCGGGCAGGGGGGGTCCGGTACTTACCGAAAGAAGTCGTTTTTGCAGTAAAGCTTGCCTTCTCGCGAAAAGCATTTCTCTGTCAAATTGCATTTACATTCACAGCACTGAACACACTTCACATGCCAAGCCCTGTCCAGTACATTCAACAAAAACCGGTCCAAGATTGGCCTTTTGCAGCCTGCACAGTGAACCATTGTCTTTGGTTATTTCTGAGAGTGGGGGGTATTGGTTTCCCAGATGTCAAGCAAAAAAAAAAAAAAAAAAATTAAAAAACCAACAAAATCTGTTTAAAAAGACGACAACACCGGCGTAGGTTTGCTTTTTTTTTTTGTTGTAGTTGTTTGTTTGTTTGTTTTGAAAGCCTTGGAGAAGTGAAGGAGGAGAAAACGAAAGGGAGGAAGAAAAAAAAAAAAATCTTCGTTCGGGTGTCCTAGGAGGGCTACAGAGGAGAAACCACCCACTGCCCGAGGAGACCAGCGCTTCGACACAACCGCAGAATCCCGGCCGCTACCAACCACCACAGCAACAATGATAAGAATAACAATAAAACTGCAACGACTAGAAAGATCGGCGCTCATAAAAATTTTAAAAATAAAATTAAAAAAAAAAAAAAAACCAACGCCAAAAATAAGAATTAAAAAAAAAAAAAAAAAGCGAGCGTGATGAGTTTGTGGTTTTTGTTTTTGTTTTTTTTTCTCTCAGGTTTGAGGTAGAGCAGTCAGGAGTCAAAGTGCTTTTCCCAAAGAGAAATCAAAGGAGGAGGGGGGGAAAAAAAAAAAAAAATTACAAAAAATTAAAAAAAATAAAAAGAATAAATAAGAAAACGAGACATGGAGCCCCGACAGCCGTCAGAAGGGCTCTGCCCGCGGCTGTCGCGACATGGCCCTACGCGCCGCGGAGCGGGCCGCCGTCCTTACGCGGGGAGGGGAGGGGGCGGGTGGATGGGGAGGGAGGGGGGGGATGTCGGACGCTCCGCAGCTCCTCGCTCCGTCCCCTTCCTCTCTCCTCTCCCTCGACGTCTCGGCGATACGGTCGCGCCCGGTTCCTACCTACCCCCGCGCCTCACCCGCGGCGGCCCCGCCGAGCCGGCGCGGCATCTCCCGGCGCTACCGGCTTTGTGTTCCGCCTCCCTCGGTGTCGGCGGCGGGCAGGGCCGGGGCCGTGCCGGGACCGGAGGGGAGGGCAGGAGAGCGGCGCTGCCCGCGCCGTCCCGGCAGCGCTGGGCGCTCTGCATGTTCCCGGCAGCCCCGCGGCCGCAGCCTTATGCACCGCTCGCACACGTCACCGCCCGCCTCGGCCAATCGTTGACGCCGATGCTGACACCCCCCCCCCCCGCCTTACTTCTCCTCCCTCCTCATCCTCCCCACCCCAACCATCACCGCCTCCCCTCCCTTCCAGGCGCGCCCGCCGAGCGCCGGACGGGGCGTCCGCGCCCCTTTATAGAGCCGCCGGGGCGCCGCCGCCGCACCGACCGACAGACCGACCGACCGACCGACCGACCGACCGACCGACGGCCCGCACCCGGCCTGCGCTGCACCGCACCGCACCGCACCGCCGGCCCGCTGCCGCTCCCACCGCACCGCCCCGCGCCGCACGGACGGACCGACCGACGGACCGACCGACGGCTGCCGCCCGGGCCCGGTCGAAGCGAGCCCTGCCCGGGAGCGCGGTGCAGCGGGGAGGTGGGTGTCGGTGCGTGCGCGGTAACGAGGATGCTCGTCGGGGGGGGGTCTGGTACCCACAGCGGGTGATGCATCCGTTGATAGGGAACCCACCGGTTCCCGCTGACCGGAGCGGAATCGCGGCGTGCAACGAGTTCACGGTTTAACGGGAGTTTCCCCACCATCCCAAACGGCGGGCGCCGAGGGCGGGGGGCGCGGAGCTTCCCCGCGGAGCCCCTCGCCGACGGCTCGCCTTTCCCGGGAGAAACGGCACGGAAAGGCCGGCACCGAGGAGCCGAGCGCTCCGACGGGCCCGGGCGGGGCCGCGACGGCGGGGAGGGGGCGGCGGGTCCCGGGACCACCCGGCCGCCGAAAGCAGAGGGAAAGCGCTGGTAACTCCCGCGGTGATTCCGTTACCGGCGCTCCCATCGCCCCTCCGGGGCCGGTCGGTACCGGCCGCCGCTGATGTACTTTTTTTTTCTTTTTTTTTTTTGGCAAATAAAAATCGATTTGCTTTTACCTTCCAGGGGCTCGGTCGGTGCCGGGGCGGTTTTAGGAGGGACGTGATTTCTCGTTCCTTCGCGCTTTGCTGCCCGGCGGGAGCTGCCGCCCCGGGGAGGTGTCGCCGCCCGGCAGACGCGGCCCGGGCCCCGGCATCCTGCCGGTCCCCCCCTTCCCACCTCCCCGGTCGATCCGCTGGCGGGGAATGAGGAGGGAAACGGCGGATTTAACGGGGTTACACCCACGGCTGGAGCCGGGGCCGGCCGCGGGGGGTTGGCCGAAGCCCGGCCCTTACCCACGCGATTCCACCTCTGTTTTCCCCGTCCTTCAGAAAAAAAAAAAAGAAACAAACAAAAACCCAAAACCAACAAACAAAAAACCAAACAAAACAAATGTGGGGGAGGGAGAAATTGGAAAATAAAAAGGAAAACGAAGGCAGGAAAACGGCCTCCGGTGCTGAGCGGCGGCTCCGCGCCCTCCCCGCCCCTCCGACCCGGGGACGGACTGGGCCGGCCAGGGGGTGCGGAGACCTTCCCGGGGCTGTCCGCCCGCCGGAACACCGCTTCTGCGGGTGTTTAAAAGCCCCGGGGGCTGCGTCCGCGATTTCCAACCCTCCCCGGTCTCCCTGTGCCCCGGAGCCGGCCATCCCCGCCCCGTCGGGGCCGCGCCGGGCTCTCGGCGTCCCTGCCCCTCCCCTGCCCAGCTGTTGCTTTGCTCGGCCGCCGGTTGCGGGGATCAATAGAGCCCCGGGCACCCACCTCCCCCGCCCGGTTGCCCCGCATATGGGCCGCTTCTCATGCGGAGCGGAGGGGCCGGGGCGGCGCGGCCGGCCCCGCTCCGCCGCCCGGGAAGGCGACAGCTGTAGGCTGCCGTCAGGGGACGGCTTCCCTTTGACTGCGGGCCCCCAAGTGACATGTGGTGGTGGGGATGAATGAGGGGAAGGAGATGAGCATCTTATGTCCATCAAGCACCCGTTTTTCAGAGGGTTGGTTTTTTTTTTCCCCTCCACCCCCCCCCCCGCTTTCCTTTTCACAGGCGTTAGCGAAAGCATCTGGTTATCCCCTGCCCCCCTCCCGCCCCGCCGGCTCCGCGCAGGACGCCGAGGGGGTGGGTACAGACAGACCGGGGCTACCGAGGGGGAGCGGAGCCCTCCGGCCCGGGGGACCCGCCGGTGGGGCGGGCAACGCTCCTTTACCGACGGTTCTCCCGGCCCGCCAGCCCCGGTACACGCAAATCCCCCAAAACTCCGCTCCGGAGGACCGAGGGGAGCTGCTCCCCCCCGGGCAGTGGGGACCGTGGGGTGCCCTAAATCCCCCCCCCTCACCTCGGGAGACCCCGACTCAGAGAGGTGAACATGCCAGCGCTCCGAAAAGGAAAACTCCCCATCCCCGAGGATCCCCGAGCTCCTGCCCCCCGGGACAGGCGTGACCCGGCGTGGGGCACCCACGGGCCGGGGGGGATCCGCGGAGCTTGAGGGGAGGGGGAGGGAAAAAATCCCCCCCAGGCTCCGAGGATGGGCGACACGGCAGCACCCGGCCTGCCGCCGCCTCCTCCTCCTAGGGCACTGCGTCTAGGTTGGGGTACTTTGGACATCTTTTTGGTTTCCCTTGGATTTTGCAATTCTCCCAGGTCCGTTCCCGGCCCGGGCGGCGGGGCCGAGGCCGCCCGTACCCCGGGGAGAGCCGGCCCAGGGGGGGAGGCAAATTAAAAGAGTAAAAAGTAATTTAAAAAAAAAAAGTCAAATTCATTTTAAATCTCATACAGAAGGGGGGTGAAAAAAAAAAAGTCCCTTTCAGGCGAGTTTGGATTTGCATTTTATTGGTGTCGTTCCCGTCTTTTTAGTTAAACATCACCCTGTTTATCACCAGCGCCGCTGCGCTCGGTAATGGGATTTCTCTCTCCTTTACGGGGCACCGGTGCCGTTCGAACGCCGCAGCCCGCTCGCCCCGGGCCCCGCGCCCTCCGGGGCTCCCGGCAGCACTCCGGGGACCACCGCCCGTGAGCGCATCCCCCCAGCCCCAGCCGCTCCATCTTCCCAAGGAAGAAAAAAAAAAAAAACTTCACTCCCGCCCGGGCACAGGCGCTTTCTCCGCCGTCTCAGCACTAAGCTTTCCGGGTTCGCTTTTTTCTTTTACGTTGTGTTTGATTTTCTCCTTTTCCTCGACGTCTCACCACGACCGCGCCCGGCTGCGGGGATGCTGCCGGGCTTGGAGCGACCGGCGGAGCTTCTTCCCCGCAGCCCTCGGCCCCCGACGGGGGGGAGGCAGCTCCGAGCCCCCTCTCCGAGCCCTCGGCATCCCGGAGAACCGCCGTCCCGGGCAGTGCTGGAGGTGGGGGTGGGTACAAGCCATTGAGAGGGTGGGAATCCTCCCCCCTCCAAACTTTCCCCCCCCCCAGCAAGAGCGCCTCCGCCTGATTAAATATATATTCGGCTAATGCACTCAACAAATATTGAAGCTGAGATGTAATTAAGCCTGTAGAACATCCCCGTGCAACAAACCCGTTGCTGGACGGGCTCCATCCCTGCGCGCCGCGCCAGGTTTGGTTTCAAGGAGTTTGGGGGGAGGGAAAAAAAAATTAAAAAAATCTTTAAATGATGTATCGGCGGGTCCCAGTTTATTCTGCCACACGCGGGTCGATGCTGAGGGTAAACACGCTCCGTGTTCCCCCCCCCCCTACCTTGCCTCCACTCCGCTTTTCTCTTTTCTTATTTATTTTTCTGCCCCCCTCCTCCTTGATTAGCCCTCCCGGGTTTCCCTCCACGTCGCTAAATGTTGTCGCTTACACTCAAGCCTCATGCATTGTTTATGGGAAATATAGTTAATAAATAATTACAAATCCGAGGTGCGCGTCTCTGCGTTTGACTGAGAGCTGCCGGCAGAGACGGGGAGAGGGGCTGGGCTGGGGGGGTCCCCAACCTGCCCTGGGAGGGGTCCCCAACCTGCCTCGGGAGGAAGGGGGCGTCTGGGGGTCGCCTCGGGCCCGGGGCAGGGCAGGGGGAGCCCGGGTGTGTGACAGCTGAGCGGGGTTCTTCACCTTGTTAAAGAGAGAAAAGGGCAGATAAAAGACTAATAAAAGGGAAAAGGAAGAAAGAAAGAAAGAAAAAAGTAAAGAGGTGGCGGGGGCGGGGGGAGACTATAAAAAAAGAGGGTGAAGCGAACCCCGGGAGGATGCAGCGATCCCGGCTCATCCATCTTCATTGTCTCCGTGTGTGCAAAAGCAACTCCAGTATAAGGAAAAGCCGCTATCAAAGCCATGGCTTTATTTTATATCCTATAGATCAGGAGGGAGGCAAAGCTTTATTTTCGCCCAGAGACAGATATTTTATTTCTCTCTTACGGTTTTATGTGTGAGAGATGTCAAAAAGGTAAAATAGATTGCTAATGCATAGGCAAAACGAAGCTGTTTTGGCATGCTCTGTGTCATGAGGTCTCCCAGGGAGAGCAGGCTGGGGATTTAGGGCTGGTGGGGGACTCGGGGGGATTTCTGCTCAAACATCTCTCTCCATAAATTCAGCCGCGTGGTCAGCTCGAAAGGGAGAAAAGACTTTTTTTTAAAGGGGAAGAGTCGGAGCGCGGCGGAGCGGAGCGGGGACCCCCGGCCCGGCTCCTTGGGGGGCTTCAACACCCCCCGGTTCCCATCGTTTCTCTGCGCTGGGGACCCGCCCGGACCCGCTCCCCGCCGCACGAAGCATCCCCGGCCCGTCCGGTGCTGCCCAAACGTCCCTCCCCAGCCCAAAGTGCCCCGCTCCAGCGCACTCCTCACCTCCGTTTATTTTATTCTCCCCCCCCTCCCCAATACAACAAGCCCCCGGTGGAAGCCCGGAGCCGCCCCCGGCCGCCGCATCTGCCCCTGCCCCGCAGCCCAGCCGCGGATTTGCAAAGGACCTCTTGCAAAGTTAAAATATATCTCCCCAAGCTGCAACAATTTTCGTACTTTTTGACCTCGGGGATTTACTTAGCACGTTAAGTTCAAGGCTCAGAAGCCCAGGGCTATTACTCATTTAGGCACTCCCACCACCACCACTTTTCACCACATATTTTATCATTTGACTTCCTGGCTTAAATTCATGTTATGGCAAATAATGGATGGTAATACTTTCCCCCTTCCCCATGTTAATTGTCTTGTCTGACAACCTCCGCATTTGAAATGATTTAAAGCAAACAACGGTGCAGCGAGACCAGGAGACAAACCAGCACAAAACATCTGCAGGAGCCCTGCAGCTCCCGCTCTTCCCTCGCAAACTGGTGGCTGGAACCCGAGCTGGGGCCCAGGTCCAGAGCACAGTGAGGTCCCCCCCCAAGAAAGCATCGCCCAGCTCTTGCTGGGGTCACTACGTTGCCCTGCAGCCCCCAGGCCCCTCCAGCTTTGCCACCGAAATCTCGCTCTTCTTGAGGTGGCTGAAATGGGGAAACAAACCCGAGCGCTGTCTGCAAATTAAAAAAGGCAAGGTGTAGTTGATTAGCAAATTAATTATTTCAGTACCCCCAGGATTATATTGTTTTTCTAAGTTCGGTGGGCCTGTGTAATTTACTAATTTCACAGTCGCTGAACTTCCCTGGGAGTGAGAGTCAATCTCAGCCGCCCATCGAACACGTCGCGCGATGTTGTGCAGAGGCAGCTGCTCCATCGGCGGTGTCGGGGAGAAGACGGGGTCCAGGCCTTTCCCCCCGCTCCCGCCGTCTGGCTTTGGGCAGATCCTTTGCTTTTCTTGTTTCGGAGGGGGGACAGTAGCTTCCTACCCAACAGGAACACGTCTTCCTGCTCGGAAAGGAGTAACCGCACAGAATTTCCCCCACCGAGCGCTGCCGCTGCCTTCCCGTATGTGTACAGAAAAAGGGCTGCTGCGTTGTTTGTCCTCTGCAAGCAGCCGGAGCAGAGGGTTCCCAACAGCAGAGGGGTTTTGTCATCAGCAGAATGTCAGCTTTTGGTGTCTGACATCACCGCCACGCAGAGGGCTTGAGAAAAACAATTGGAACCAAACCAAACGGGACTACCCCCATCAAATGTAGGGCTAACAGGGCTGTGCTGGTGGGAAACCAGAGCTTCCCTCTGCCTCCTGCTGCAGGGGCAGGAGCAGATCTCGGTTTGGGGTGGCAAAACCGCATCACCTGGGCCAGGTACCGCTCCACCACAGCCCGTCCTCGCAGGTCGGGAACACGAATCCAGAGCTCCTGGTTGTGTTTGTACCCGTCTGCTTAGCCCCGACCTCTGATTAATCACCTTCTATATATAGATTCTGCAATTTGATACCACATTACTATGTAACATCCTTATGTCACGCCCTATTTATATAGGCTTCTATTTTAAGGCATCTGGCAGGACGCAGAGGCTCTGGCCAGCACACTCTTCCTCCTCCCCTCTTCATCATACCCACACAAATGGGGGGCTTGTGCAGTTTGAGGCCAGCAAAGCTCCCGGCTGCTGGGAGTCTGCAGCTCGGCACGACCCTGGGCCTGCCCACGCCGGGTAAAAGGCGAACACCGCGTGGGAGCCCCTGGCACGAAAGGGGCCAGTGCCACGGTCGCGGCAGGGCTGGTTAGCACTGCACAGCACCGCGCTGGCCTGAACCCCAGCTACCAACCGAGCAGCTCCTTTCTATAGGGTCATCACCGCACCGGCACGGAACCGGAGCGTTGCTGCAAGGAGACGTGGCCGAGTATGTTATCTTGTTAAAAATGCACGCTTAAAAACCCTGATACCTTCCCTTGCTTTGCGCAGGAAGCGTGTTGTGAGTTTGGCTGTACGCACACGCCGCTTGTTTCGGTGCTCTAGTAAGGGTGCGGCTTGCACAACCACAATCCCACTGACATGCCATTTTCAAGAGGAAAAAAACCAGATCACGTTGTTCTAGATTGTGAAACTTCACTGCTTTCAGCTAATTTTTCCACAAGAAGCCACAGTGGAGCTCTGTCCCCATGGGGGTCATGCCTGCCGATGCTCTGCTGTCCTCTAGGACAAACCCCCCACGCAGGGCAGAGCCACACACCAGCATTACCAAGGACCTCCACGCTCAGCAGCCCACTTAAAAAACCCCACATGGTTCCAATAAAATCATTCCTCAATGTCGTTGTCACTCATACTCCATCTGGGTCTGGAGATGCTCTCCAGAACCGCTGTGTTGGTGAGGCAGCGTGGGAGGGCACAGGGTGGGGAGCAGCTCCTCAAAGGTCACGCAGACATGGGCACAACCCGGATCTCCCAGCTCCCACATGGATGCACTGCATCCTTCAGACTCCACCACCTCCCAGCTCCCTTCCTCATGGCAGACAGGGAAAAATGTAACCTCCACACCCCATCTGTGTTGCCTTCCCCAGGATGGCTGCAGAGGGCTCTGGAGCTGGGCCGCTCTGGAGGGGCCATCTCACTCTGCAGGGCATCGCCTGCCCTGGAAACGCAGCTTCCCCGTGGCATCATCATCCCAAAGTCATGCAAAAGGCTGCCGGCCCCCGGCTCTGCTCCACTGCAGTCTGAACTGGTCTTTTTCCCGTTCAGCACTTGCAACACACGGTTATCTGCTGGCCTCCTGGCAGCGGGCTGTTCACGTCGCACGCTACGACTTCCCCCGTCAGCTGCTCCTGGAAACGCGCGCACGGTGCCGCGTAAGCAGCAGAGCTCATCAGGCGGCTGGGAAAGCATCTCCCGCTCCCCTCCTCGCTGATGGCCTTTCATAACTTGTTACTGAGTTGGTCGCTCAGGAGGACTCCACATCAGCCAGGTCCCCGTGTGCTCTCCTCACCTCTCTGTATCCACAGGTGAAGGTGGCCCCGGAGAGCAGAGGCCGGTGCATCCAGCCCCGAACCAGCGTAACCACGAAGGCACAGGAGCTGGTTTCGCCTACAAACAACTCAACCTTATTTCAGCTAAGTCCCCTCATTCATCCACACTTCTTCAGCAGCAAGCCCAAGCCCTAGTGACCAGTCTCACAAAGTATGTGAAGTGAGGTTGTTTTTGTCGATAGTTATCTGGAGTCGTTCTGTGCTGGTCTGCGGGGCTGCGGCGAGGTCGTGTGCCTCTGGAAACGGAAACTTCCCGAGATCTTCCCACTCAGGAACTCTGAGTCTGCAGGAATTCCCCACTAATGTGGTTTTTTTTCAGTTGTTGAAATAAAAATTTTCATTGCTGTAATTAGTTAATATTTGTAAAGCCTGCAAGATTCCAGAATAAATGGCTGAAAGAAATTTGCCTGGCTATTAGATAAATGTGTTAATAATGATGAAGATGGCTGGTGAGAAGACTTCACTCCTAATGATGTATGATTTATTTCCTTAAGGGTGTGCTCATAAACAAAACTCATTTTTAAAATCTGGCACATTTATTCCACATAAGCTCTCAGATCAAGTGGGTTCCTCTAACCACAGCGTGGTCTTCCTCTTGTCCCCTCTCTGAGATTTCTCGTTAACTCTTGCTGTGCCTTGACTACAAGGACAAGCACTCCTTCCACCCAGCACCCAAGGTACTAAAACCTGTTGCCCTGACAGCTGGAGGGGCTTCCCAAAGGGTCACTTAACCTCTGGGAAGGAGCTTGAGCATTTCCTCCTCCCAACCTGAGCTTCGCAGGGAGTCCCTGGGCAGATCGCTGAGTCCCAAATCGACGGGACCACGCTCGCAAACCAACCTAAACCCACTGCAAATTTTACGTCCATAGGCTGTTACCACTCCTCTTGTAAAAGCAGAGAAGCTGCCCTGAAGCTCCTGAAGGAACGTGTTTCCTCCTTCGCGGGGTCAGCCCGCAGTGATGGTACCAGCTCCCTCACCCCTGTGCAGACGCTGGAACGCGTTGGGAGAGCGGAGCCGGGCTGCGTGTGACGGAGCTCCGCAGGCACACAACCCCTGCTCGCGGCCGTTCCCTCGGATGTCTTTACACAAAATCAATAAGGTGTTAATTTGAAACAAATCTATTCTGCATACCTGCAGGAGATGATGTCCCCTGCACCAGGAAGCGCCCAGAAAGGTTCCCTTCCCACCTCCGTTTGCTGGCTGGACAAGCAAACCCGCAGGGCAGGGTCCTCTGGTGCTCCGGGTTTGCTCCAGTGTTCGAGGGATGGTTCAGGGCTGTGTGTGAGCTGGAAAGACCATTTCCTACCGTTGCTTTCAAAACCCCAGATTAGTACTCTGCAGGGCCGGTGCTTCACACGGGAGGGAAATGCCATTTCCAAACATCGACGCGGTTTTCATTCCCCTATTTGAATTCAAGTACTTTCATATGTAAGATACTGACTTGTTTAGCCTTAAAAACAATGGCAGAAGAGCTTTTCCATATCTCCACCACCACCACAAGTGGCTGTGCCAGCCGGCAGAGTCACAATACTTAAGTCACCAGACAGGGACAGACAAGTTCAGGGACCCGATGCCATCCAGGACATGGGGGTGGGACCTGGGGTAACTCCCACATTACTGCAGAGCCCTGGGGTGTGGGCATGCATCGCCTTGGCTCTCCAGAGGAACAGCGAGCGGAGGTGGGCACCAGTAAAGCATCCTGCCCCTCCCGGTTCTTCTGGAAATCCCTGTCTTGGACACCCCGGGGTTGTGCCCGGTGCTTGGTGCCCAGTTGGACAGTACTGTGGAGCCAGGCTGCTGCTCGCTGGGATGCTGCTCACACGATGGGATGTAATAAACGACGCGTGTTTCAAATTCAAAGGGGAAGGAAAATGTTTGAAAATAGCTAATTCTTGAGAATTAGCAGAAAATACCATTTTCCTTGGGGGAAACAGCCCCAGGGAGGCCCAGCTCATGCTAGGGAAGGGTGCAAGGCCAGGCCAGGGGACTAGGAGAAAGCCAGAGTGTGAAAATCGCTGCTTCCTGCCCCTTGCACCCTAAAAAGACATATTTTCCTTATCACTACTATGGGCAGAAAATCCATCCTTGCAGGTGTGTGCCTGGACCTATCCAGGCTACGGAGTCTCCTCGGCAAGGACCCCCTGCACACCAGAGCTCTGAGAAGATGATCCAGCCCCATGAACACAACAGTCATCAGCAGGGACAACACACACCATGACACAAAACTGCAGCTGGACAAGAGGAGACGGAAACGTGCAGGTCCAGCAAAGAGAAGGGCGAGAAACAACTTCACAGGGACAACCAGGGATGGATGCGAGGCTTTGTCACTTGGTGGAGGACAAAATGCTTAGGTTGGACATCAGGAAAGATGTTTTTTCCACTGAGGTTTGTGAGGCAATGCCCAGGCAAGTGGTTGCATCACCATCCCTGGATGTGTTCAAAAGCCATGGAGATGTGGTGCTGAGGGACGTGGTTTAGCTGCAGACTTGGTAGAGGAGGGTTATGGTTGGACTCCATGATCTTAAAGGTCTTTTCCAACCTAAATGATTGTATGATGCTATGAAAATGCCACGGGGTGAGGGGCGAGGCTGTCGCACCCCCTGGTCTGACAGCGCAGCGCACAACACAGGACGGATGAAAGGGTTCTTCTACATAAAGAAATTCCAAGACAAAGAATAAAAACAATCTACCACAGGAAGCCACGCGAAAACCTCTACATCTTTTACAGCACTTATTTGTTGCTGCTTTGTTTCGTTCTTAAAAAAGTCAACTGAAGTCCCGAGTTTTATATGAAAACAAAAAAATACAGTTAAACCATCTCTGAAATGGTCGCGCAACCCAAATATATGCATTAGATGTTAAACCTTCTATCAGAGAGCTCAGCTGGATTGTTGGTTCGCTTTTTTTTTTCCCCAAATCTGTGAAATATAATTAAATTGGTGCTGGTTAAAAAGAAAAAAAAAATACAAAAGAAAAAAAGATAGCCCAGTCCAAACCCTTATAAGGATATTTCAGACATGCTGAGGTTCCTTTTCCATAAATGTTAAGTAGACATCTGTAAACATAATTGGAATTTACTGCACACGTGAATAACTGCATATAAATTAGCCTGTATCATTGGGGTTTAAGAAAGGGCTGCAAGTCCCCCCCCTTGTCGATAAGACGACAGCATTTCCAGCGCACATCCCGGCTCAATTCCTAATGTCAATTTTCTACATTTTAATTTTTTTTTTGCATAGCTGTTGCCTTGTTACATTTATCATAAAGCCTCTATAGATGAGGCATTCTGCTGAATTTTGTACGTTGCCAGGTTTGTTTACCAGGCTGATAGTTATTCCTTTGGAAAACGCCGAGTGGTATTGTCAGGGATTGCTCAATATTAATGATGGAGACCTGTGTGTCAGAGGGAGCTGAATGAGCACAACTTCATCTCAGCATTCCTCACTTTTCCCTCTATTTTTTTCCCCTTTTCTTCCCCTCTTTGCCTTCTTTGTTATTATGGGCAAGGCTGCTGAGGCATGGAGCCTCTTGGCCCTAAACCTGCAGGGACCTTTTTAGGATGGGGACAACCTTTTTAGCAGGGCCTGTTGTGACAGGACAAGGGGTGATGGTCTTAAACTAAAAGAGAGAGACTTAGACTGCATAGAAGGAGGGTGGTGAGAGCCTGGCGCAGGCTGCCCAGAGAGGTGGTGGCTGCCCCATCCCTGGCACCATTGCAGGTGAGGT
>JAVSBS010027895.1:0-34172 GCA_033124195.1 Coracias cyanogaster | reverse complement strand
GGTGCAGGACCTTGCACTTGTCCTTGTTGAACTTCATGAGGTTGGCATGGGCCCACCTCTCAAGCCTGTCAGGGTCCTTCCAGATGGCTTCCCTTCCCTCCAGTGTTTCAACCACAAAAAACAGATTGATGTCATCCAGAAACTTGCTGAGTGCACTAGAAAATAAAATCACATTACTACCTGTGGAACATCAGGTTTTTTACCATCTGTAGTACAAGTACATCTAAACAAGGCATCTTGTTCATTCTGTCATATGATTTACCTAAATGTCAAGCCTGTTTCTGTAGAAGGTAAATGCTACAACTAAGTGAAAAAGAAATGTACAAGAGTTACAAAAGAGAATGTAGTTTTCACTTCAGAAAATAGATTAAAGGAGCACATACCAGCAAAGAGAAATCCAGGGAAAACAGAGATAGGTGTGTGAAGAATATGACAGCAGAAACGTACTAACAAAGATTCATTACTCCAATATGACGGTAATACAGTTAATGATGGAAGAAAAGAGAAGAGTTCATATATATTTCTCTTCTTTAGTCAGAAGAAAACATCATGATGAATCCTCTTATTACACAAGGATAGAAGCCTAAGATAATTCGCTACTTTCTAGTCCATTAGTAAGCAAAGAGGTATAAAACAATATCTACATGTTGTAAACATTGAATGATGGTATAAATTTTCAATAAATCTTGGAATATCATGGAATTTCTGGAAGACTGAAGACTGATGGTATTATACAACAACATAAAAAAGAAGGGAAGTAACCAAAGTCACTGCAGGATGTTACACTTCCATCAAGTCTGAGGTAAAATTATGAAAAAAATGGATCAATTAACAAAGATTTAAGAATCGTAACATACTTAATCTTACTCAACAAAGTCTTTTTGGAAGATAGTTGAAGTGAAACAAAGCAAAACATATAACAGACTGAGAATTACACAATGCACGTAATAGCATTCTTATTTAAAAATAAGCACTGTATAGAATTTCCAGAACATTAAAAACATGAAATTTGTTAAGAGGTGCTAACTGACAAACCTTAAAAGTTATTGACCATTATCTGATTGAAACATCGTATCTGTTTGAGAGTTCTAAGTGGCTTTGTTTGTCCCCCAAGAAGCAAAGATACTTTAATAAACTTTTTGACAGAATATTATTTCACTCCATGAGAAGCAAGCTTTGATCCAGAAAAAGATGTTTTTCATGTCCAAGTAGCAACTGTCCCTTAGTACTAAAAATATAGAAAGGTCAACCATTATGCCTCATTAGCACTTTCCTAGCTGATCTGAAATTTCAGATTCCCAAATTTCTCAAATTAATATTCCCTATAAATAAAAGAATTGTTTTCACTTAATGTCATGTAAATATATGTGATTTAGGGATTTTTGTTTAGAAGCAAATTTATATTACTGTTTTTCAACTGCTTCTAGTTGTACTGGTACTCCTTCCAGTTTTATCACAACCATTTCAAATTTCAACATCTAAAGTCATGGAATGAGCATCACACTAACAGTTTAGTATTATTTTCTTCAAGACTATATTTATGAAATGTATTATTGTGAATTCAGTATGACTGTTTGGGATTTGTAGTCTCTGAATCTTATAACAAGGTCTAAAAAGAACAATTGACCATGATAGGATTTCACAGAAATGGAAGCTGGAAATACAGCCAAATATTTTTAACATTATTCTTAATTAAGAAATACAATTACCTGTCAGACTAAAGGGGGATTTTCTTCCTCTTTTGGCACTGAAATAGAGTTCTTCCCTGAAAGTCTGGTTTTAGAAAAATACATGCTGTGCTTTTATCAGATGCACACATTCAATACAGGTGTAGATACAAGGGTAACTATGACATTCAGGCTCCTACAAATGCACAAGATCTAACAAAATGTTTTAGTCACCTGTCCTTACAGTCTGCTCATTAATGAGACAAACATATTTGATTAAATATGTATGCAGGTGTAGGAAATGCAGAACTTTGTAACAGGAAGGTATCTTAGAATTTTTGACTTCTGGAGATTAAACAAAAAGAAAGAAAACAAACTTTGAGCTCAAATGTGGCTGATTGATGTTTTCTAAACCTGAATTATTGGGAGTTTTTATTTTTGTATGATCTCTCAAAGAACTGGCAAGAATTGTAGCCTTTGGTTGCAGTAATCATGGCTGTTATGAAGTTACTCTTGCAAGGATTAAGTTACACATAAAGGAAATTACTTTTCCAGATAGCATTTTGATGCATACAGGAAAATATGCAGACCCCTTAAAGGAGTTCTGGATTTCTTGGCACCTTGCACAAATAAGAGATACAAAAATCATGGAGTACTGTTTTTCTGCTATTCATTCTTTTACAGTTACGAGAGGAGATAATTACTTCTGTAGTACAAGTGACTTAAAATAGCAATTTAAGAATCAGATAAGTCACTTAAGATATCTGTTTTGTTCAATTAACTATAATGGAAGTCTAAGATAATTCACTATCTGCAGAGGTCAAAAGAGAGTTAAGAGGAACCCTACCCACTGTCTTCCTGAGCTAGCTGTTAGTGCTACCTTACAACAGTACAGGGAAATACTCTTTAATTCACATACTGTCTCTCCATGTAAAATTCTGAAGATATTTTTATTGGATGCTATTGAATATTTATAGAAAACAGTTGGTCTAATTCTATTGAGATTTTTCATACATGGTGTTCCTCACTTCACCTGTCACATTCCATGTGAAACTGAAACACTAGCATCAAGCACTGAGCTCCATCTTGGTGGTTCTGGAGTACTAGGCACTATAGTTTAAGTCTAAAACAGTCTAATCATAGAGGTATTAGTAGTCCTATTACAATTAAATTAACATTAACTTTTCACATTGCCCAATTATTCAGTTCGTTCCCCATAGTGGCACAACAAAAACTGATATACACTAACTTTCTAATATTGATACCTTTCTACAATGTTTTCACCCTTCCTGCACCCCTAGGTCCCAGGAGTCCTAGCAGGAACTGCAACAAATCAAGGTCCCATGTTCTACTTTGTGAGGAGTTTGCTGTTAACTACAGCTCAGGTGGCATCTTTCTTCTCTTTGCCAGGAAGAGTATAATGTTTATGTCAATGGTTTCTTCATTCTTACTCTTGAAATCAGTGCAACTCAGAGAAATCTTTTTACATTTGCTAACACAGATGTCGTAATCACTTTTACTTCATTACTTGATAATTTCATATTGTGTCTGAATTTTCTATATGTGGTATGGTTTACACTTCCTTCCTCTTCATTGTTAAAAAAACCCCAGCAACACCCACCTCCAGGAAAAAAAGAAAAAAAAACCAAAAAAAAAACAAACCAGCAAACCAACTCAAAATCCACAAAACCATCTCCCAGGGTTGCATTTCTTCAATGACACAGTGACCACTTTTTGAGTTATTTATATCCCTGGGGCCTCTGTCACTACCCTGTTCTTACAGTTTCATTTGTGCTATCATTCTGTGTTTGTACTTTTGGAGATCTGGCTTACAGTCCTCTATTTTTTCTTCAACAGCTTTCAAGCTGTAGTTTCCTAACAGCATAAATAGTTTTTCTGTTAGCACAACCTTATCATACTTGCATCCTTTTTCTGAACTCATTAATAGTTCCTTCTACTAGAAATGGTGCACTAAAAGATGTACATACATAAAACAAACACATATAGACAAACTTACAGTGCTATGATAAGCATTTGCTACCAAAACCTCCCAATTTCTGTTGTCCTGTTAAATTACCAAAACTGCTCAACACCAGTAGTTATGGCTGTATACCTGTTACTTCTGAGTCTGCATCTAATGTGTAGATCATAACACTCAAGAAGCTTTAAATGTCTCTTGGATTTCATAGCTTTGAAGAAGATGCGTACAGGAGGATGCAGACTATACCAATATAAAATATGATTGTACAAGATTCATAGCTATGTATGTTTCACTAACAACCACTTGGAAACAACATACTGAAAAAAATCACACTTTCCATTGGTGGAGTAATCATGAATAGATTGCAAAGATTGAGAAAATCTTGACAAACAAAACAGTTTTAATGAAATGAACAAAATGTTAGCTGCATGTAGGAAAGCAAATTCACAGCAACAATATTCTTGCTGATTGTTGAAAATAAATTCTATGTTTTATAAGAACTGGCCTTTCTTAGAAGAGGATCTACTCAAAATAACTCCCTTCATGTCAAATATAGTACAAAAACTATTATAAAATGTATTATTTTATTACGGTCACACTTTTGAGGAAAAAAAATAATATTTTTAATTGATAAGAATATTTTTAATTGATACCAGTAATTTAAAAGCATCCAATATAGCATTTTTTTCAGAAAAAGTGGGATTATGCTTGAGAAAGTGAGAAAGCTTGGAGAAGTCAAGAACAGAGTAAGACCAGGAAGCAAATGCATGAAAATGCGTGTTGAAAGCGAGAAACAGAAAACACCAGTGAAACGTAAAACTTTGTGATTTAGCACACTTTGTTATTGAAAGTTTAGATAACAACTTCTGAGTACTAGATCAGCAAATTCTGTATGTAGCCTTATGAGAACACAAAGGAGGAATTTGGAACCATATTTAGACTCCCATTTCTTCTTGGTAAAACGAAAGAAAAACAAATTATAATGAGGTGTCATGGTTTAGGCCCAGCTGGCAACTAAACGCCATGCAGCCACTCACTCACTGCCTCCTTACCCTCACTTCTCACCCCTGGTGGGATGGGAAGGAGAATCAAGAGAACTAGCAAAAACCCATCAATTGAGATAAGGAGAGTTTACTAGAACAATACAAAAAAGAAGAAACAACAGTAATAACAATAATGGCTTGAAATAATATATAAAACAAGTGATCCACAACTCAGTGCTCACTGCCCAAATAGCCTAGCCCTGCAAAACCAACACTGCACCCAAAACCTGCACCTTTCCCAGGCTATCCCTTCCCTTAGAGAGCTGGCATGACATCAGTGACCCCTTGTCTGGTTCAGCTGACTATCCTGGCTGTGGTTTCTCCCAGCTTCTAACCCTATCCTATCCAGGCCCAGGACATGAGGATTGGTTTGAAGACTGAATGATTTTATCAGAGAAAAATTATGTTAAGGCTCAATCAAAATAGAGATGGAATATGTACTGGAAGAAAGAAATGAAATGAAAACAAAACCATTATTGCTGATGTTTACATTACTGTTTCCATACTTACAAAATTTAAGTGCTCTGTCATAATTCCTAATACTGCTTCAAAAAATACATTCTGAATGACGCTAAAAATCTGAATGATTTTTCCACTAAATTCTAAAGACTGTGATATTCTTAATGCCGTTCATGGTATTTGATGAAAACGACTCATTCTGCCCACAACATTTTGTAATTAAATGTAAAACATTTTGGTTATGCAGTAACCTCATTACAACTTTGTAGGAAAAAAAAAGCCTATTAATTAATTAGGTAAGAGAACCTGGAAATGTAAAGTGGAATCTATGGAGGGTTTAACAAGCTTAAGCTATTTGGGAATTCCATTGCAACAGAAGCAGAAATTTGCTGAAAAGATTCCACCTAAACAAACTGATGAAGAAGAAGTCAATATATAACATGGAAACATGGCTTTGAGCAAGTAGTGCTTATCATGGCAGCTAGCATAGTTTTTCTTTACCTATTTTCAAAATTTCTTGAAAGATCTGTTATTAATACTTCATTTGCAATAGATAGAATGTATACAACTATATATGCCTGCTTCCAAAGATTCTGACAGACTCTGCTGATATTCCAAAATTTTCCCATGGCTCTATTTCTTAAGAACTAATTATGACTTTTATCTATTTAATTAGTTTCCATTTTTATTACAAAAGGAAATAATCACTTGAATTAATTTGTTCCGCTCTCAGTATATTATCTAGTTCATGATATCACATGCAATTTTTACTAATAAAAATTCTAACAAGACAAAATTCCAACTTCATAAAAATGTCCTGTGTTTCATTTCCAGGCAGCAGAAGATATAGATAACTTTTCTGGATGATAGACTCATGTTTCAGTGTACCAACAGCTCAATTCACTTAGCTCAAGGAAACTTTTTAGAAATATAAGCAGTGTATTGCAAATATTCAAAGTTAGTAGAACTCAGCAGAGTCTAAACATATTAACAATATTTATGCCAGTAGATAGGCATTCTTCCATTTTTCAGTACACCTTGTTTTGCTGGCTAAGCTTTCACAGTATTTCAAACACTGTTGCTATTCAGAAAATGTTTCTTCCACTTGAAAGTGCATGCAAAGGCACCTTTATAACACTTAACTACAGCTGGTTTTGAAAAACACTGATAATAAAAGCTAGGTTTACTTTTAATGGACTGTGCATCTGGTTTAACAGTCTGCCAGAGTCTCTTAATTCTTCAAGACAGACGTAGTTTCTGTTTTTCTTCTAATTAGAATTCTTGCATTTTGCTTGTTTTTCCTGTGATGGCAATGAAAGAAATGCAAAGAATTCTTTGAAATAATGGGATGTACCATGGTGTAGTATCTATCATTCTAAGATTATACTGTGTCCAATATTGAATCATAACAAATTACCAGAAGTTTCACAATGATACTCTGAAAAAACCCCAAACCTTCAGTATAGTATTACTTCACAAAATTATACCAAAGTAAGAAAAAGCTAAAACCAGGTCTATAATAATCTCTTGGTTATTAGATCTTTGCCATTACAAGCTAAAGAACAGCACCAAGCTGGTCAAGACCAGTTCTGATGCATTTGAAGCCTGTGTTGTTAGCTTAGCACAAATCCTGTAAGCCTGTTACAACTGTACCTCAACATTCCCCGGGTTACAAGGCTATGCTTGTGCACTTGTCAAAATAGCAAAGGTTGCTAACAGTGAAGGAGATAACAGGAACCGTAAGAGAAACACCAGCAGCCTGCTTTCCTCAGGAAATGGCTCTCTGTACTGAAAGTCTCACCTAATGCTATATTGCATTACACCCAGAAATGTGACTGCAACTGAATGTGAAGCAGTTTCTTTCAGAAAATAAAATGGGAAAAATTCTGATAAAGTTGTTTCTCAGGCCAGTGAGACCTATAAACCAACAGAAAATAGTTTTATAATAAATGCACTGACACATAGACACAACTAAATTAATAGTTGCTAATAATGTTGCTACTTCATATATATGCCTGAAATTAATATGGTCAGCTTTAAGATACCATCACAGTAAACCTGTCAAACTGACTTTTCATCTGAAGTAATTTAAGTCTTATTCTAATGAAAAGTGAATCAAAAATTCTCAGTGGACATGAGTAAGGCATTAAAAGGGTATATTGGAAGGATTTAGCCAGAAACAGTTTAATTCTTAGAAAATTGTTGAGTTTTGTGAACTCTCAGATAATTAGTCTAATGACAAAGAATGTATCATAATCTTAATCTTACAAAAGATAATCTGCCTTTGACAGTTTTATTACATCATCTAGAGATTATTAATTTCTTAATACATTTACTCCTCAAGATATTTAAATTTTGTTTGACAACTTCAAAACTGACCCTTCTGTTCACAGAAAAAGGATTTCTCACATATACACCTAGTACTTGTTCCATTCTGAACACACTTTCCTTTAGTCAGCTCACTAACTAACTCTTTTTAGAGTTAGATATCATTTCATAAGAATGAACAAAATTATTTGAAACTTAACTACTAGCATTAAATAAACACAGCTCCTTTCTGTGCTTTCTGAAAACTTACACGTCTTTGCAAAGAACTGTTAAGTTTGACATGTGAGTTTCCTTTTAGTCCAATCAGTTTTAAATGATTGGGAGTACTCATTATGAAAATACTTCTCTAAAGCAAAAGCATACTCTCCAAATCTTGTCAGTCATATTTTGCGGAGAAGTGTCTAGGTGCCAGTAACTTCCCCTGCTTATGGCATCTTCTGACTCCTCATGTCAGAGTTGTGGACAATGTTTAGGTGCCCTCTCAGAAAACAGCTCTTTAGTATCCATAAGTATGAAACAAAGCTACTCTGGGGAATGATACATTAGGATTTTTTCCATCATTTACCTGTGCAGTTCATTGCTTTACTATCTGTCTTTTGTTGTTATCTTAAGTCTGGTTTTACATTCTGCTTCATTGTAAGCCTCCTGAGTCCTTATTGTTGTTCAACTTACATTTTAAATGTTACCTTTAAACATTGCTTCATTTTTTAAGATAGTGGAAATTTATGTCATTTATTCAAGTGACTGTATGATATTATCATATTCTCCTACTCTAGAACATACAATGCCATCATCATCCTCAACTGTGTAATATTGATCTTCCAAAGTGATTTCAAATATATGTGCTATAATTTTCCTCCTACCCTAAGAACTTGGTTATTCATGCAACATCATATCTACAAAGACATATGCGGTGACTGAATTTGTTGTGAATAGTTTATAAATCCAAAGTAAAGTCAGAGTTGCAATGTCATCTTTGTGTACACAGAACTCAAACAATACTTAAAAGCAAGAAACACCAAAACATCAAAACATCAAAACAAAGGTCTATAGTACTAAAAAACATGGAGTTTCTGCCATGGCAACACTAATGATGTTGCCTTGTCAGAGCTGCCAACTGTTCAATCATAAAATGGTGACATTTCTGGTGGCAATTTATTTCCCCCAAAACTCAAAGTTCTGTTGTTTGCAGGATTGGAGTGCTGGTTAAAGTGAGCATTAACCTAAGTTAAAGACAATGATAGCAGTAATAATTCAAAAATACAAACATAGTGCAGGGTAATTGTAAAGATAATAGTTAAAAGTGAAAAAACCCAACTATATAAAGTTTGAACTAAATGCAGCTCTAGCTCTAGTAAAGAATGAGTATAAATGAAGCTTTATCTGACTCTAGCTAAACAGAATTCTTTGAATTTAGCTGTATTCTTTAATGAATCAGTGTTCACTATTGTATGATTTCATGCAAATATATTTTAATACAGAATTGTATCAGCAGGAACTCAGAGGCATTCTTATCTCTAAAATCTGCTATCTTCCAACTACAGATAATTAAGTATATTATGAAAATTTATAGAATAATTCTGTCATGCCAAAAATTAAATGTACAACTAGTATGCAATTTAAATTTAATAATTGCTTATGAGTTTATGTTGTCTCTTCATATTTTGAGAAAATACACTAACAACTTGAAAGACCTGTGATATGTCTATGCTCAGTAAGGACATGAGCAGGAATTGCATTGCCCAAAGGGCAACATCAGGAGCTATACTGCTGTTACAAAGGGTTATAGCTCCCATGTCCTAGGGAAGTATGATGAATTAGTGAGTTTTATGCTTTTTTTTAAAGGGTATATTCAGGTCTTTTTCTTTCAAAATCAGTCCATCTCAATGCCATTACTTCTACTTTCCTATGTATACATAAAATGGGTTACGCTAAGAAGCAAAAAGTATCTTCCTTATGTTATATTAAGAAAATAAGGAAAAACAGAGAGTGTTTAAAACCAAACAGAACTGAAAATAAAGGTCTCAGTTGAAAAACTATGTCCATTGGAATGAATACTTATTACTAATTGTGCACATGCTTCATTACTTCAGTGGTAAGGACATGGCTATAATTGAATATACAGGATGAACCTCATCAAATATGGATCAAAGCTTTGATAAGGAAGATGCACTTCATGTACTGCAAAAAGTTAGACCAACAGACACAGAAGATTGTCCTTTGGCAATACTGTAATATGTATGTCATATGTGTTTTCTGAGGAAAAGCAACAGAATTTGTCCCTAAATGAATAAGCAACTGTTAAGTTGGCCACATAAAATATTATTTTCCTATAGTCCAGCAAGAAAAGAAAATAAATGTTGGTGAAGTTTTTTTGTTGTTTTTTTTTTAAAAAAAAAAACCAACTGTGATTAAAATACTTTACCAGCCAGAACTTACATTTCATTTTTAAAAGATCTCTGTTAGGTAATAACATGACATAAACAGTACATGAGAAAAAAGAGTGAAAGATGCTTTCTAGTGTTTTGGGTGCTGAAAATTGATCCCTTTTTATGGTGTTCAGAGACATAGCTCATTTTTGTATGAAGTATTTGATTACAGATCCTGCTTTTTGGAAGAATTTTTTCATAATGGTACATTTTATATGTGACATGAGTTGTCATGGATAAACAAGTGCCATCACATAAGCTAAATGAACCGAATGCTAAAATAGCTGGTAAATGAAAGTAAACAATGAATGAAAGGGAGAATCTTTGCAGGAGTTAAGAATAAAAGAACAAACAAAAAACTCACTTCGAATGAATTTGGAAATTAGTGTAGCTCATACTTAGCAGCCTGAAAAATCACTTGATCAAAAGATCAAGCACTAAGATATAGCATCTGTTATTAGGTGTTCTTAACTATTTTCACAATCAGATAGAAAATTCAACGTTCTGCTTATCTGTTTCTGGAGTACCTTCCTTCTTTGTGAAAAAATGTTTTTAGTCATTTGGCATGCTGTTATCTCAAGTATCTTAGTAAAGGCAGAACAGAATGCAGCTCACACACACATCCTGCACATGCACTTGTACAGCAACTCCACTTAAATAGCACTAGTTGCATTATTTAGACGATATGTCCCAATAAAGTAACAAAGAGTTTGAAAACTATGATTCCTGAATACCTGCATGTATACATCAAGGAGGTTTTGAAATGATTTATATAAGTATTTATAAATAAGGAATGTAGGACATTTTTGGTACTACAAGTTACCATATAACCCAAAGTCATCATTCCACCATTCTGCAGGACATAAGCAGAAATATACTAAAGACAATTATATGCAACATGTCTGTGTACATATCAAGACATACAAAAATTTAATTTGTTTATTTTAGAGCACAAGTTATGCTCCGTCTTATTTTAGTAGAAAACAGACTAGCAGGAGCAAAAAAAAGCCCCACATAGAGACAAAAATCAGAGTTGGTAGAGTTTGACTCACAATGCTAGCAACTAAATTTGATTATTAATGAAAACATGCATGTGAGATAAAAAAATTCATTTAATGTGAAAACTGACTTAAGTATTTCAAGATACCTACAGAAATGTTAATCATAAATGGCTCAAAAAGATTTTCAAAAAGCCTATAATTTTTCATTAACTTTACAGCCATCATTTTTCCCCAAGGTCAGTCATTCTCATGTTAATAATTTATTGACAATCTCTAACCATGGAAACCAGTTATTTTTTCATGAAGGCAAAATAATAATAATAATAGTGGCCACTTGCTTTCAGTTTAAACCAAGACTCAAGGATGAGTTTCTGAAAAAGGAAATGAAAGTGCAATAAGGAGTGTGATACCTATAAACTATTTATGATAAGAAATTTAACCCACAAATTAAGAGCTAATGGGTCAAATATTGCTAAGCTTAGTTGGGTGAGTAATGTAATCTATTTCAGTACAACTCATAGAAGTAGAGCTATACAATTTGACTAAAATGAAACCTTAAGCAACTTCCGTAACAGCACTAATGTGTGATAGATGGTCACCGCAACAGCAATTAAATACTCTGCAGATCATCTAGTACTCTGAATATCTGCTTTACAACTAGAAACCAAATGTGTTCATTTTTGTAGTCTATTTTTTTTCTCAATTGCTGTTTCAATGGTAAAGGCTTCACTGGTGTGGCTAATTTCAGTATAAGTAGTTTTCCCACTCCCTTCACTTCTGTAATTACTTGCCAGGATAGGAAGATTTTTCTATGGATCTAACATCAGTTCCAAATAGTTGCA
This sequence comes from Coracias cyanogaster, assembly GCA_033124195.1. Lineage (NCBI taxonomy): Eukaryota > Metazoa > Chordata > Aves > Coraciiformes > Coraciidae > Coracias > Coracias cyanogaster. The sequence goes on along the minus strand of JAVSBS010027895.1, from coordinate 22,422 downwards.
TGTTTGCCATCTTGTCCATATTTGTTATGAAGTATTAATTAGAGACAGTTACCTGTAGCACACTCTTAGATATAAACCCAATCATATTTTTACTTATTTTTACAGTCAGATGTTTTATCCTTTACTACTTTTAAATCAATCTCCTAGAGATTTTGCTGTGATTTAATTATTTGCTGTCATTATAATTTGATTATATTGTTTGATAAAAACAGGATCAAGCCTCTGACCAATAAACCTGTAGTCAAGCTTCTTGCTCTATCTGCTTGTGCTTCAAAATATAGGATAAACAATAGTTGGGGGAGTTTTAACTTGTTTTATTGCCAATGTCACTCTTACTCCTGAGTTCAACCCACTTTCCTGTAAAGCTACTCATCTAATGGTTCTATTACAATTAATTACATTTTTGTATATGTACAGTTCAGGAGTGTTTTGAGCAATGTCACATTGTTTTAATATCAGTGAAATAAGTTGTTGAAGATTTTGAAAGCCTTACTTAAATTCTGAAAAAGGTTTTTAAAATATCTGCTTATTTCAAGTATGCTTATTTGGGAATGTTCCTGTCCTCGTACAATATTCTTTTAAAGATTGCCATCAAACTGTTCAGATGATATTATCCAGTCACTTTTAAACCACAAGAGCTGTTCTCCCAAGTCAGTTTCAGCTGCATTTTTCATTAGTCAAAAGTTCTCAAAACCTACCTGTCTGCAATAATATTCTGATATGATAATTACTATCCTTGATACATTCCAAGTTTAAAGCAATTGTTCCTGTAAAAGAAGTGTGGAAGCATACTAGAACTTCAGGCATCGTGCACTAAATTTCATAAACAAAATGTAGGTTTGTAGCAAGACAGACTGAATTGGCTCTCTGGAGGTTAGACTGATGCAGCTACATGGTCATTCATTCCCTAGATAAACTGAATATACTTATTACTACTGGATGTCATCTAGCTTAAATAATCGTCTCTTTCTATAAAGAGGCAAGAATGACATTCTGTATGTAAAACCAACAACAATTTAAAAAAACACAAACAAACACGAAAACCACCAAACAAGCAAACAAAACAACCCAACAACAAAAACCCCAGAAACAAAATACCCAAACCTGGTGCTTTCTAATATTTTGGAGAATCAGTACTCCAGGGCTGGTAACTGACCTTAGTGTTCACAGTGTTCCTTAAATAGCTCAAATATTACTGCATATAGGTTATTTTCCTCATGACTTTTATCAAACCTATTCATTATTGTAATACAAACCAGAAAGCTATATATAAGCAAGTCAGCCTCTCAAATTAATTCAATGTAAAAATTCAAGTGATCTTGTCTGTGAATTCTTTAGGGCAGATACAAGGCCTCATTTTCTCACTTTTTTGATACTTTCTCATAGGTGGAAGGTATAAGCTACAGAACACCTCCATCTGTGCATAACACAACACTTAAAAGATGAAGCCCCCCATAACAAGCATGGGTAGTTCTCTGTTTTAAGAAAAGCTGTGACCTCTGAGAGATAAACATTAGTTCTATGAAGCAATTCTTTTCTGACACTTCAGCCTGGATATTTTCAGTTCCCTCTTAAGCCTCCATGTTTGTCAGTGCCAAGGTGTCTGTTGCAAAAGTATGCAGTTTGTTCAATTTCATGAAAATAAATTGTGCTCACATAAATATACTATTTTTTAAAATGGCATGTATTGAGACTACGCTGCCCTTTTTTTCATTTTAACAGATACATTTTAGCCAATGTCTAATACACACACATACCTACACAGTCTGCAAACTTAATTTTCCTAATTAATATTGAATTTCCTACTTAATATTGGAGTCAAATAGACACGAAATATTTTACAATTAATTTTTTTCTTCTGCAATGAAATCCTATGACTTCTTGTGAATTCAAAATATTGCCATCATTCTGCATTTTGTTTATCCATGAATGATTGTTTTGTTAAGATGACTGTATCAGGTTGACAGGTTCATTAATCCCAAAGTGCAGATTGAGACCTCTCAGCCACAGAGAGTATTTGAAAGGCAACTTGTCCCTGGCTTATATGAAATACGAAGCCTAGGAACACAGGACATGACAGGAGTACAAGTCAGAATGCCTTTTTTCTGCACTTCTGCCTTAGACTTGTTCATCAGTGGCATAACAGGCTTTCAATGAGCTAAGCTTTTGAGGCCTGAAGACACAATTACCAAAGTCAGACATCATAGAAGTATGTGATGCCCAAATGTTTCCATTTAATGGGCTTTAACAAACTGTTCAGAAATAATTTCATCAAGTAAGAGGTTATGGAAACTACTTGGAGTTTAATTTCCAATCTCCCTACCTCAGGGCTCCAACACTTTTGTTTAATAATGCAACAAGAGCCTTCATGATCAAAGAATCTCTAACTGCAATGAACTAAAATGCTGTCAGTCTGATAATACCGAAAAAGTCATTTACAATTTGGTATTCTAGGGGAACAGGAACTTAATGTCTGAATTAAAATTTTTGAGAAAACAAGGAATTCATGTGTCATCAGGATTCTTAACCCTCTTTGCATTTTGTAACACTAAGAAATAGCTTCTAAAATTTTTCATCGTTGACTTACAGTGAGGTTTATTTATTTATTTAAAATCAGACTTTCAAAGTGGCGTTGTACTTGAACTTTCAGAGGAAGGAGCATTTAGTAGGACTGTGGTAACCTGTTTAGTGGGCATAACTGATTTCCCAAGGTCAGAACAAGTAGTAGGCACAGACAGTATTCTGTGATGTCAGGAAATTGTTCATTTCAAATAGAGAGTACTTATGACAAATAATTGAAATGACCAAGTTAAAAATTTTCTGCTTTAACTAGAATGATCTCCTTACATATCAGTTACTGCATATTGTGTAATTCAACACAGAAGCATTTCCCTACCCCTTGTCCCATAAACAAAACAAAACAACAATAAAAGGAGGAATAAACAACAGGTAGTCATGGACAGGGGGAAGCTTTGGGCAAAATGCAAACAGATGCTAGTGGGACTTCAACCACAGGAAAAAATTTGGAGGGAAGAAGACACCTGTAATATTTATAACATGAAAAATCTACTTCTATCAAGTTTCAGTAACAGAGCAATAATTCTGTGTAATTCTCTATAGATCTATATGAACATTATGTATTTATCTCATACCTACATATCCGCAAGAAGCAAATTTTTTTTTCTTAGTTGTTGAGCTACAGCTCTCCATGATGTATAGATGGATTAATAAATATATTCATTCATGAATGATTAGTCACACACTGAAGTCACAGAGCTGAAACTCAGCTCCACAGCCACCCATTAAAACATTCTTATATTACTACTAATAGACAAAAGATTCAAAAGGTGGCAGGTGGCTGTAAATTTCCATTTTATACATATAAGTCTTATCATATATTAACTTTATTTCTCCCCTAGTACAAGATCTCACCACCTGAAGAAAAAAATAGATTAATACAAAAATGATTCACAGAATGATACTTTCCTTTTCATCCTAAATTTTAGACATGAGGGTTAGTTCTGTTTCATGGAAAAAAGCCACCTTCCTTCTCCTTCATTTACTTAGAACTTTTGTGGAAAATTTCAACACTTTTTTTTATCATAACAAGATTTTATTACTTGAGCTGGGTAGAAACTGAGAAAAGTAAGTATAGAAACATTGTTGTCACTCATTTTTGAGACATTCATAAATCTAACAGTGGCTTCTTAAATGAATAATGAAAACTGCTCCTGAGTGCAGATTTCACTGCGGTGAAATGCACTGCTTTGCTTTGTATAGAGTTTCCTTATAGTAACAATATCAGCACAGGATTTCTGTTTTATTAGTTTTACAAGGTGTTTTATGCAAAATGATTTATTAAAATCTAAGAAAAAAAAAATAAGAAAAAAGAAAGCGTGTGATCTATGACTTAAAGAGATAAAAGGGAAGTTGTCCTGATCTTTCCATTAGATGCTCAGAAAGAAGTTACTGAATTATTACAGCAGTCAGGAAGTGCAGTGTGAGTACTGTTAACAGAATTAATCTATAGTATTTATGAACAAGTGAACTTAGGTGTCAGACAAATGAACAGACAGCCCTAAATTAGAGGTGAAATTTTATAAAGAGATCTGATGAGAATATATCTGAGTTAACAGCATCACAAAATCTGATGCATGTTTATAGTCTTGGGCTACCAACATTGAGTTCATTATTTACTCCTTTGGGCTTAAGTCAGGACTCATGACCCTGCCACTACTAAGCACTACATTAGTGATTAGTGTTGCTTCTTGCACCACTGCCAGTTCAGTTCAGCTTATGATCTGTGACAAAAGGAAGTTATGTCAGTCTTCTTGAAAAAAAAAAACACAAAAGACACATACAGGATTTTATTCCTACTTTCTTCTTAATCTAGATAACAATTTCAGCTACTTAGGGCAACTGCCACTTTAGAGGCCAGGGCTGAACTGAAATAAGGTGTTTTGACTGAAACACTGTTCATTGGTATGTGATGGAAGTGTGAGACTATATACATCAAGTTGTGCAGACCAGTGACGGTGGCTCAGTTGGGACAAACACTGGACACATTAAAGGATTTTGTTTGGTTGTTGCTGCATTTCCTTTGTTTTAAATAGGCTGTAATCATTGGCTACCTGCCCGTTTGCAACCAGTGTGCAATACGCCTCTGGAACATAATCCAATAAAGTTTCATCCAAGACAAATCCAGTTCATGTGTTTCAAGACCAAGCCATAATGTGAATAAAAGCACAGAAAGTGAGAAAAATCAGGAAACCAACTTGAAAAGTGCTCTCTGAATACTAAAGGATATGCATCCTTCCCACTTAATGCAGACAATCCACCTTTACAATATTTCTTTATTGAATGCTACTTTTATGTTATATACTAGAATGAGTTAATAAGTACCAATACACTGTTCTTATTGCCAATTGCCTAAAAAATATACTAAGTTCATCACAGAAACAAAAGGATAATACTATTCAAAAAGGAAATGAACAAATTTGGCATTATCATTTTTCAAAATAATTTGTGGAGTTGCTTTCCAACTTTATCAGCCCATGAAATATCCCTAAATGCCTGACACACATTCAGATCAGTGAGATCTAGACACATAGGTTCTTTTGCCAAGGGCTGAAATGGAAATCTGTGACGAGTGTTATGACAGAATGGATACAAGCGTGAGAGTCACACCAATGTCACAGAGACTCTGGTTTCCATTCAGATTAAAACAAAAACTTCGGCTGGAAGTTTGGTCCTCACTGTAAACAAAGAAGCATATGTATTCACTGCCTGACACATGCTAAATCCCACTGATAAATTATGTCATAGAACTGTTTTTTAACCACAGAGAAAAAAGTGTCTCAAGACAATGGTTTAGGTCTAATGTTTTGAAGTGGTACAAATACAGGTTTTCTGGTTCTGAAAAGTAGCATGTTCTCATTGTATAAACTCTTACTCTTGTAGTTCTAGTGCTGCCTTTACACTCTGTCTAAAGTTGATTTCTCTCTCCATTTTACTTTTCACCCTCCAGAACATGCTACTGCTCTTGGCCAAATCTCTTGTTGTTCCCATGTATTCCAAAACCTAGTTGTCTTCTCTTCTGTTCTCTCTATATCTTCCCTTGACAGCTATCCACTGACCTCAAGGGTAGTAAACAGTTGGTTCCATCCCCAGTATTTGTTAGGAATTTTTCCCCTCCTCTCATGACAGAGAGATTTGCTGTTCAAGTCTAGTAATCAATGTTAAGAAAAACAAGTATTGTTAAGAACTGAAATACACTCATTGTGCCTTCCCATTCCCCTCAACAAAACTCAAAATGCTTATGAAATACAGCAATTTTACTGTACTTTAACACCCACTCCCAAAATCATAAAATGTGCTTACATTTAAGCTATGTTACTAGCATGCCATTTTCTGTTGCTGTGTCAGGAGAAAACACCGGAAAGTATCTGAATTCATCCTCCAAAATCTAAATCTGCATGCTTTCAAACAAGAAACTGTAGAAATAAATAAATACATACATACTGCAGACTTCATAAGGGTTTCCTTCTACCTCTTCTTAAGACAGACAATAATCATCTTGTAAATATAATTCTTTATCCTATCTGATAAATCTGATATTTCACCGAGTGAAATATTTACAGAAGTTTTAATTTATGACTGTTAATTTATAAGCTAAATAAAATGTTTTTATAATGCAAGCAGTTACATTACTTACACTATAGACAGACCATAACCTACAGCTCAATTGAGTTGGGCTCTCTGACCCGAGGGCTACTTTGGTGAAGCACAGTTCAGTGACCTTGGCTAAGTCTTACTGTGAAGGCTGTTGTTAAGCTTTGAGAGTACCCGATCAGGAGCCACATGAAATAAGTAATAACACAGGCAGAAGAGAAATTGTTGCAATGACAATCATTGGCAGCTCAGGGAATCACAAGGAAAAAACACAGACATGGAAAATACAACACCTTAAGTAAAAGGCAGGCAACTCAAACGCAACAAAGCAGCAAGATCAAAGGTCAGATATTTCCAGGGTTATGGGAGATGACACTACACACCTGACTGAGCACTTACTAGCCAGCAGAGAGTTTTGAGGAGTCTCAGAACTGATAAGGAAATTAATGCTTAACCTGGTACTGTACATATCCGCTATATGTATTAGCCACACACACAACTGCTGTGTGTTTTAAAGCTGTGGATACCCTCCTTGTATAGGGTCTCTTTGCATACAATGGGCAAAAGTGCATGCCTAGAGAAAAGTGTCTCAGTAGGAGGAGCTACAGAACTGGTAAAGAAAGATTACAGCCCAGGTTCTCTGGGCTGAAAGCAATATACTCCAGAAGTAGAATAATGCATCTTTAAGGAAATCCATGTTTTGGCAGCCTTCCTGTGCTTCTGCAGTATTATACAGTGATTTTCCTCACTGAAATTACCAAACCCTATTGTCTTAAATCAAGACTTATTGGAGAAAGGATATGAAGAAAAAATCAATGTAAGTACAAGCTAAGCAGATTAAACCATGTCTGCTAGATGCTAGAAGGAGTTCTGTTAGCAAGGAAAAATAGCATAATTATCTTGTGTTGACTTAAGTATGATTTAAATTCTTGAATTTTGAACATCCTTTATTGCGCTCATGAAAGTGAGCCCCTCTAGATGCTGGCAAGTCATTAGGTTGCCACATTTACCTCTCTTGGATTAAATGTGGAAAAGCACTGAACACTAATCCTCCTCTAACTTAGGTATCACTCATTCAAATTACGTTCAAAAATTATTGAATTTGATTTATCACTGTTCTTGTCAATCTTAATATTGTCTTGCAATATTGTATTCTGATCATTGTACCAAGCTGTTTGCTGAGACATAGTCTAGTTTTCATAGGTGGCGATGATTTTACCTCATTCAGCAAGAGAGGGTTCTACCATTTTTTAAATGCCTAATTATTTCTGAAACTTTAGCACATACAGTTAAAGTGACAAAACAAAACCAAGCCTTTTTCTTCTTGTCTCCCAAAAGAATTGTTCCCCAGATGGCTGAAATAAAATACGCCTAGGCTACATAATTCACAAAACACTACGAAATCTTAGTGTTCAGATAACATTGATTAAATGTTCTCACTGGTTATCTCCAGGTAAGAAAGAAAAATCTCCATACATCTAACAATTCCAGTTCTAACTTCTTAACCTTAAAATTAAAAGCGCTCTTTATGCAGGAATCCTGGATGGATAGCTGGGAAATAAATAATTGAAGCAGACCATAATATTTTACAGTTTCCATATAATGTTTTATCAACTAATGAACTAAAAATATACACAATTTTTTTTTTTCTGTGCTAAACAAAATACAGGTTTATGAAAATTACTTCTTGGCTTTACTAGAAAGTAAGTCATTTAAATCGGAGCTGTACAGGAAATGGAAGAATTATTGACCCTAGAGAATTTCTGGACATTCATACCTATTTTCCATGTTTCCTTTGGGAGATCTGTTAATATAAAAGATATATTCAGTTTGGAAGTATGTTGGTAGTGCTTCTAACTGAAGAAAGCTACAACATTATTAACAGCTGCATAATAAAAGCTCCCAATAATTAGTGCAAAACAATTAGGTAGTACTTAAAATTAACACTTACCTGGTCTATATCTCACCTTTTTAAATTTGGCTTTCTACCAGAAATAATGTGTTTGACAAACATGGAGTACTTATTTAAATGGGGAACGCACCTACATAATGTGCCCTTTGGAAGCCAATTTAATTAATGCCAATTAAAATTCCTAACTGAAAACTGTAATAGTCTGCTTATTTTATTCCACCTTTCTCAGTAAAGCTTATGGCAGAAAAAAAAAAACATTAAGCAGCTACCAAATGCCTCTTTGAAAGTGTAGAACTCCAGAAAGGTCACAAGACAATTTCAGTATGTGTGTATCTGTATGTTTGTGGGGGTGTGCACATCTTTATGTACATGTGTACCTAGCTCTGTATGTATGACTGTATGTATGAAAATATAAACTGTTTTGTCACGCTAAGTGTTCCTGCAAACTAGAAGAGCTGAAAGCATAGAGTTCTTAAAGAGGTCTTCATCATGCATACCTTGCTTCTTTTCTTCCCTTTTTTTTATTCATAACTTATTTTATCTATAAAGTAAGAAAATTTATTAGGAAGAATCATTGTATATTTTCTTTTAATTGTTGTTCTTTAAAAGTGTTAAAAGGTTTAAATAGCAGAAACAAACTGTGGTAACATTGTTAGTTATAACCTTATTTCCTCTAACTCAGATGATATTTGTACACAGGAAAATGAGTCAAACAGGAGAGTTTGTACACAAAAAATAAGGATTTCAGTCTATGTTTCATCCTAGGTGAGATCTAACTCTGAAATTATTGTCTATTCTGAACATAGGAGTTTTGGTAAAGGAAAGCAGAGGCGTGGATAAGGGAGTTCTATAAAGATAGGGAAGTTTTCACTCTAATATAGAGCTAAAACTAACATTTTAATATTTGCTAGAAAAAAAAAAATTGGCTAACCTTATTCTTGAATGATATGCAATAACCATCTATAGACTATGTATTGAAACCTCACTGCTCTCAGCTATGTATTATTCCATAAAGAATTCTTATAACTTATCACCCTTATTTTTACAAAATTAACTTAATTATTTTGGCTATTTAAAGCATACATGAAAATGCTTTTAAATTAAGCTTGATCCATATTTAAAGTATCTTTTCCTTATCAGAGCGGTATAATTGCCCATACTGATGATGATAAGTCAAGCCCTGTAAGAATGTACAGAATGAGATCTTGTTAACACAGACACATAGAATACAGACTTATCACTAATTACGCACATACTAAATATCTAATTTCCACAGCTCTTAATAGTGAGCCACTTCAACTCTGTTAAATAGGTTATCTGGAGGCAGGGAGAGAGGGAACGTATACTCATAAGAAAAACATGTATGTATATTGCCCCTCCAAACAGACTTTTAGAGACATTTCCAACAAATATCAAACCTCAGCCACCACAGGTATTAGAAAACTTGTCCATGAGCTTGATTCTGGTTTGAGCTAGAACAGACCTAATTCTGTTCAGTGATTTTACTTTTCAGCTCAGTTTCTTCTAAGTAACTGCACATTCTGAAGTTAATGGCATATTTTAGCAGACAGTATTACTTCTAGTAGTAATAGTGTTTGAAGTTTATAGTTACTACCAAGGATTGGTGTGAAGAAAGACTCTTGCTTATACTTGCTCCTGTGCAGATCAAGGTCACTGCTAAATCTTGTGTGCCACCTTGGGGATTCAGAAAGTAAAAGGCTGCACCTGCGTGGAGAAGCAGACAGGACAGGTGACCCTAAACTAACCAACAAGGTATTCCATCCCATATATGGCATATTCAGCATAAAGCTGAGGGATCACAAGGGTCAAACTCTCTTATTCAATGGCCAGTATCTGAGGAAGATTCTGTCCATTCTGCCTTTGATCCTGATCCATGTATTCCTGAATCCAGTTCCAGAATCCAGTATCCATCTGCCACTGAGACCTCCCCAGTGCCTGCCCACAGCATCAGTGGTAACAAACAGTGAAGCAATTGCCATCAGGGGGGTTAGGTTCAATACTGGTTTTTTCTGTATTTGTATATATTTCATTTTATTGTTATTATTTTCATTAAAGCTGTTTTAGTTTTCTTTTCCAATCCTTAAGTCTCTCTCCATTATTCCCTTTCTCTTCCCCTTTGGGAAGGGAGAGGAGTTAATAACATCTGTCATTCATCTAGTGGCCAGCCCAGCCCTAACCCTTGACAAGATTAAATAATACTTGTCCATTTATTTAAACAATTCTGTATCTGCATCATGTGGTAGGTATATAGTGAGCATACCCAGTGAGAGATGTATGTCTCTGGTTCAGATTTATCTTTTTACTTGTCTTGAAAGTGAAGGAATGACTCAGTCACCCTGCCTAGACAATTATACAAGGCATCTAAATTAGGAGGAAAAGGCACTATCAGCAACCTCCTCCTCTTTATTGGAAATAGATAAATACCCCTAACAGTTTAATAGAGACCTTAAATAGGCCTCGTTGTTTATATATATTCCAGCCTCTTTCCAATTAATTATAGAAGAAGTAGGCTTTTAATTTAGGTTAGAGACATCAAAGTCCCAAAATTGAATGTAATGAATCAGGACCTAAGAGTCCCTTCACTACAGTGGAAACAATGATAAGCACTTTCTTGAAAAAAAAATTAAAATCCATGTTGTAGGATACTAATGAATGAATGTGATCTTTCTCAATCTTGATTTGCTCAGTGCCTTACATATGTAGATGTAACAATGCCTATAGGTAGACATAACATCTATATTTTGTATCAAGTTATTAAACTCAAGGGGAAAATACACAGGAAAAAATACACTTATTTCTTGTCCTAATTGGGACATTCCATTGTTTAAGTTTCTATTTTAATGCTGCTTTCTCTTACATAACTGAAATTTGAGAAGTAAGAATATGGAAGTAAAGTTTTCTTCCCCGCTCAGGACAGATATTAATGAGCTTGTTACCTACTTGATAGTAGGTAAATTTTTCTGTAACAATAGTGTTTACTACATTTTTGTACAACCAAAAGAGAAAGCAATAGTGTTTCACTGTAAGAAAAAAGCAGATGCAGGGATGCAGTCTTAGGTCAAATAACATTATAAACTTACATTACTAGTCCTGCTACTATCCCCGTTCCATAGGACCTGATAATTTTTATAAAGGTGTCCTTTTCTTGTTAATCCTGTTCATTCTGCTAGGATGGTCACTTTCTCTTCCCTTTCAATTCTTCTGGCATTTCATTCTTTACTGTATTGTTACTCTGGTCCTTGGAACTTGTTCTTCATCCAATATAGGGCTTGACTGGAGCTCAGAGCAGTGCTGAAAGGTAGCCCTCAAAATACTAATGATGGCCAAGAGGTCACTGGCTTCTTTGTCTTCAAATTTTAAGGCTTACTTAAAATTTATTTAACATATATCTAAACAAGTAACCAAAATTAAATCATAATTTACTACCTTTAGAATGTTCCTGAAGTAGAACATTTCAAAACTGAATAATTTAAAAGTAGAATCATATATATGTTAGAATCATTAACATATGATGACATAGAGAAATACTCTACCAATAATTTTAAATACAATGATCGATTGATATTTTCCATTCTATGCTTTCTGTCCAACATAGAAAGAACATAAGGTTTGTCCTAATGCAATAGATGGGGCAGGATTGTTTTATTTTTTTAACTCAACAAATATTTTTTAGAAGATGTGATGAGACATTTAAAGAATAAAAAGATATCAGAATACAGCTAAATAATTAAAATACTAATAAAGTTATTTAATTAAAATAATTTACTTAAGCATGACAAAAGTAATTAGTTTAATTAAGCTCAGCTTTTCTAGATTGTCTGACACTAAAGGAAAATACAAACATAAGAAATAATACAACCTAAGTGATGGAATTCTTTTTATATGCACACTTCCACAACACAACTGTTACTGTACTTGACTCTTCATGCCCTATACTATCTTATAACAGCATTAGTCGTAGGCTTAGCTGATCCACTATTTTTTTCTTGACCTTCAAGCTGTACAAGCACTGTTGTCATTTCTTTATTATAATCTGCTCCCATCTTTATCTCCTTGGCAAAATCTTGGCCAGCTTGCTCATTTTTATCATTGCTATATATTCTTTCCTGGCTTTGGAAAGACATAATTATAAATGGGATAATTCTGTTTACACTCAGTGTGTAAGGAATTAAAAAATAATAACAAAACCCTGTAGATTCAACTACAGGTAGTTCTTTTGCTCATTTCTCTTCCTCTCCCTCAAAACACACGGTTAAGAAGCAAAAGAAGGCAACATCAGCCTGTAACAAAAATCGAATTTCAACCATATTCTAGAAAAATACAAGGCTGTGGTAATACAATAAAACTGGGACTTGAACAAATAGAAATCCATTCTGAATCCTGCCACTGCTTTCTGGAACAGCACTCAACAAAGAGCTATCAAGTCCTGCATCCCTATTCCTCTGTAAAAAGGAAATGACTTCTGTGTCTGGATCTTCTGACTTATTTCTGTAAATGAGTTCATCAAGTGGAAAGTGATAGCACCACATATAGTAAGGAAAAGACTTTGTGAATGCCTGAACCAAAGATCATGAAAAATACAAGAGTGGGCAATGGAGCACAACAGGTAGATTGACAATAGAAAGTGAATATTATGTTTCTCTTGAAGGCAATAGAAATAGCATAAGGTAGGATGGATTTTCTGGCTTATTTTCCAAGCATGAGTGGGAAAAAATATAGTTTAGACCTAGCTAAAAGAAGGGAAGAACAACCTGAAGACTGAGATTATGTGGTGTATTTTACAGTGCACTACCTTAATTGGTTTGAGACTAAAGTGATCAATTTTTTTCTGAATTCCATCCTTTCTTTCTGACCTAGACACGGCCAATGAAGGTGATCTATTAGTAATGGCAGTATAGTGTCTCAGACATTAAATAACATTTAAATTTTTTCTTTTAGAAAAGTAGTAGAAGAAAAGCTTGACCCTAGATTGTAGCAATCAGGTATGCAAAGCCTGGAATAAAAAAGCAGCAATCCTCTTCTAACATTTCAGCTTTCACCATCATACAGATATGAATAATAACAAAAAGCTATTTGACTTATTTACTATTTGGGAAATTATTTTTATATTACAAGTGATGACCTCTACAATGGATACTAGCTTCTATGAAATTTCAGACAACACAGGCTATGAAAGTTCTTTGTTCATATATTTAAAAGAGTTTGGTAAATGAAGGCCAGAGGGATTGAGGTATCTAACTCTCCCTGAAAATTAGTGATACTTTTAATTAAATTATTTTTTATCTAATTCCTCGTTGTCATTTATGGTCTTATTTTTACCTTCCATAGCGGCATTGTTGATGTCTGTATGTAAGACTGTTTTCTTCATTTCTTTTAGAGAAGGTAGACTTGTATCCAGACATATACTCCATTTCCTATGAAGTAAACTCCCTGAAACAGTGACCTGGGAGGATCTCATCAGCAACATGTGATCTCTTGTTCAGACAGCCACAATGTTCATTGACTTTGCTGCCTTTCTGCTTGATAGAATTCACATTGGTGTTACTGCAATTATTTTATTTATGTTTTATGCATGTCACCAAGCAATGCTTTCTTGCTACAGCACTGACTAGTCGTTTATCAAATGTCAGCCTTGGTCTATGTCAATATTCCGCGAGTCTGCTGTTCCTGCAATTGTCAATAGGGTAAGTTTTGACAACCTCATTTTGCAAAAGTGCCATAACATAGTAGCATTTTCAAGTGTGCTACAGCTGAGTTTTTTATGATACAATTAATAGATTTTGACTCCAGCTGTCTGGCCTACAATAATAAAGGTTCTCAAATACTGTTGTGTTTTTGAATATACAATATCTATCAGTAACTTTCAGGTAAGAAATTATGTTTCTATTCTCAGTGTTTTAGATATCTCTTGGACATCTGGTTCAGCAAGCTGCAACAGCGTATAGTCCTGCTGGCTAACATTTGTCACTTCTATTGTTACTGTTAAGTTTTAAATTGTTTTTTACTACTTTTGTACATGTCTCTTCTGATGACAGTGCTGTTCTGAATAAATGAGGTCACAAAAAAACTTTATTACACCTCTGTTTTCCATGGTACATATAGTTTGCATTTTATCTATCAAATGGCTAGTTTTATACATACACTAAGGTCCCATTTTTAAAAAATAATTAAACTAATTAAGAGCAAAGTTTGCTGAAATTTAATGAGTGCTTCTTTTGTGACCTATTGTTGTCTACTAGAATTTGAGTTGGAATTAGCTGGAATTCATTTTGCCTTTATTTACATGTCATTATTTAGGTTCCCACCTTCTACAGCAACCCTAACCTCTGCAGCAATGTGCTTGCCATTGTTCCCTTTCAGTTATTCAGGCAATAGCTGATTAATCAAGCCTCTGAAAGCACATCTTTCTTCAAATTCTATCTACTTTGCGCTTGTTACATACCAAAATCTAAAACTTCTACAAGCTAAACAGATCTAACAAATACATTTCTTATAGGAATTTAGTTATAGGTTATAGCTTCTAAGCTCTTCCTTCAAGGTGACTTAAATATGTTCCTGTCAGTTTAAATCAAATCAGTGCTACTTCAGCCCTGAACTAGAGCATCCAGGCTAACTTCCGCAATGGTTTAAATACACAGATCACTTTCAAGCCTTCATGGAAATGAGTGCAAATATTCTCATAGTCTTTAAGACAACTCAACAGACAAAACTTTCAGGAGTTTAGGACTCTCTAATAGCAGTTGCAAAGAGGATTAAAAATCCCTGCTTTATATATTTCATGAATATACTTCCTCCTTTTATGTATATTATACCTCTTAGCTAATACTGCTTCCAATGATTTCCATCTTAGGTTTTGAGTTTGATGCTCTTTTGTCTACTAACTGCTGATGGATCTTGCCTGAAGTCAGGTAAAAATTTTGCATTCTCACCATGCTTTGGCAAAGATCCCTGTACAGCTATCACCTACTTGGTGATAAACCACCTTCTTTTGCTAGTTTTTTGTATTATTATGGTGGCACCAAGTTGTTGTGAATGGTTGCTCTGTAGCCTCTCTATCCATGACAGTCCTGTTTTGTAAACAATCATGATACCAGTAAGTCACACCTGTTCCACATTGCAGAGTCTTAGCTTACTCTATCAGCCCTTGTATGAAAACTATTCCATTATTCTGGAACCTCCCTTGGATCATAAGTCTTTTCCAGCTCTGTCATGTATTCCCCAAGATAAAGAGAAATAATAGTATACAGTCCTTGAAGTGTGAGCAAGCCAAGAATCAATAAGGAGGTGGCATAAACATACAGTTTGAATATGATTTAATAGTATTAGGTATGTTGAGCCAGTATATGCTAAAAGCCTATTCTAAAGCCTATTACAAAAGTTATGACCAAAATAGTGACATTGGTCAAATTTTCTGTCCTTTTAATTTATAATAAAGGTACAAGGCAAACTTCACATTTCAGTATGTGATTTGTACCTCCTTCAAATTTCTTTGTATGTCAAGAAGCTCGGTGTAGCTCTTTTGTTGTTGAACTTCATAAGCCCATTCCTCTAGCTCACCAAGCTTCTTGTTGTAGATTGACTCCAGCCAGCAGCTGCATCCACAGAGTCATTCATTCACTCTCTCATGCCCAGTGGGATGGGGTAGAGAATAGGAAGAGCAAAAGTGAAAAAAATTATGAGTGGAGAGGAAGATAGTTTAATAAGTGAAGCAAAGAGAAAAAAGAAAACTAAGGAAAAAAAGGCAAAAATACAACAGTAATAACAAGTGATGCAAAAGCAAACACTCACCACCAAAGGTACGGCCACTTTGGAAGAAAAATCCTCCTTCCCCTGCCTTCTTCCTCTACCTCTAGCTTTTATTGATCTATTTAATATCCCTAATAAACATCTAAACTACCAGTTAGACATTAAATAGTTGAACAATCCCTATGCCCAGTGATATAGCCAGTCTACACCTATCAAAGAAGCCATCTTCCCAGTCTGGTTACTGGAATGCTATTAGCAATCTGGCTAAAGTCAAAGGAAGTAACATCCATTGCTCTCCCTTTGCCTGCAGGGCTAGTAATCCTGTGGACTGAAAAAAAGCTGACAAAGCCTGCAGTTCCCTACATACTCCTTCTTTTCCTTCTCTCAAGATGGCTGTGACATTTTTGTCTTTTACTGTCATCAATGACATTGCAGATCCCCATGATCGTTCAAAGTAAGTAGAGAACAGCCTTGCAATGACATCAGACATCTCCTTCGACAGCACACCAGCCAGTCCCATTCCATCTGTGGTCTTCTACATGTCCGGTTTGCTTAAAATCAATCTTTGCCTCCAGGTACTGAAAAGAGTATTAGTGTATTTCAACATGTTATTCCTCCAAGATTTAAAATCCTTCTTCCAACTCCAAATAGTTTTGGGATTATTAACTGAGAAAAGTAAAAACATTTTCTACACAACAAATACAAAAAATTATTCCCACCAAAAAATATATCAAGAAAAGTATAATTCAAGATTATGGTGTGTATAGGAACACCTCTGTTGTTTGCTTTTAAATTGTATCAAGAACGATCTGTAGATTAAAATGATTTTGTAAAACAAGAGCCCACTTGAATATCAAATATACACAAATACTGATAACACATTACTAAATTCTCAGCTTCAAAATATATTTTACTAGAGTATCTATGTTTTCAAATACAATTCTGTTTACATTTAAGGAAACTTCACATGTTAATCTCCTTAAAAGAAAAAAAAACCCAAAATTCTAGCCGTGGATACCATTCTGTGCTCCACATGATTATTCACTATATCGATTGTTAGAAATGGACACAGCATGTCAGCCTTTGTTTTTTTTTTCCTAAGAGCAGTTTATTCAGACTTAGGTTGCAGTAATGCACTATTGATAATTGCTGTCCAATCCAATTTTTCTTCCTTATTTCCTTTTAGCCAATAATTTTCATGATGTTCAAGAGTACAGTATATTTATCTTCACATGCAATCTCATTAGCCAAAGTGCTAAAACTAATCATCATTTACTTCTGTAGATCTCATTATAAATCTGTTTTGAACTTTTCGGTACGATTTCAGCCTGCCACTACATCAGTGATATTTCAGATCACAGCTTCCCCACTTCAAAGTAGACATTTGTAAGAGTAGGTAAAAATCCTCTATGAGGCACAAAGATTGTTCTTTGGAAGAACATCATTAGTTCGAAAATTGTCAGCAGATAAATGAAAAACTCAGAAGATGGAAAGCTAGGACACTGCTCACACTGAATAGTAAGATGAAAAGTAAGGAGAATAACACAAATTGTCACTTGGTAAAAGATGCCAGCAAGAAGCTTCAACATTGTTTAGATTGACTAGTTAGACTTCCGGAGCACAACTGTTGTGTCCATAAGCCTCAGATGCTGTGAGAAAGTATACACTATCCATTTCAAGAGCACTAGATATGGATCATTTTTGCCTTCTGTAAAAGACTGAATCAGAAAACACCCACACTAAAAAGCTTCTGAAAACAAAGCAATGTTTTCCAGTCTGCAGCTCCATATTTGTCCCTAACATAAAGAAAAAAAGCTCAGCTTTCTTTCAGTCTGCATTCTGGCATCCTACTCTGCCTATATTTACTAAAAATCTTCTATATGAAGCAAACAGAGATAATTCCATCGATAGGGAGATAAATACATAGGTAGGTAGGTACATAGAAAGAGAACGAGTAGCAAATACTGCAGTCAGGCACATGGTGCTGTTTGTCATTGCATAAATTCCTAATAGGGTTTATCAGGAGTCCCAAAATAAAACTTCTTCACAAATCCTACTTTTAATGGAAACATCAAAACAGATGAAGGGTGAAATATCTTCCCTTTTGAGGGAGAGCAAGGAGACAAGTGCGTGTGGTAGAACACACGATTGCTCTGACATGGGTTGTGTGTGATATTACTATACTGCTCTTTTTTTACTAAATCTACTGACAGGCAAGTTCTTGCCTTCTAGTCCTATCACTGCAGCACAACTACGATGAACTGTGTGCTCGTGTTCATTTTGCAAAGCAGTCTATAAAAAAGGATACGCACTACTTATGTAAGTTTTGTGTGACTGGAATGAATTACATTGGCTTAGAAAATCTAGACCAACTGATACCAGTGTTCACTAGTATGTTTGCAGTTCTGACATCATATTCTGGGGCTGTGTAAATTAGTTCAGTGGGGACTGCTGCTGGTCAAAGAGTGAACTTAATGCATGTTAGGCTCACAACACCTGTAATGCCACTGGTATTTCTCGTTACAGAGTTCCTGACATCATTAAAATCTTCAGTAAACTCTATATGATACTTGGTTGCTGTATTTCTGGATGTACATAATCCTCATTTTAGTCCAAGTCAAGATTTTGCTTTTGATCATGCCAACATGACACATTGGCTGAGATTTTGAAGCACAGAAACTGAGCTCCTTTTGGAATTTATATTCTTTTAGGTAAGTACACTGAAAGGTGCACCCCAGGAGCACTTTATATGCTTCAGCTTGTGGAACTAAAATACAGTTTAGCCTGTATAGCTAGAAGAGAGCTTCCCATCTCTCCTCAAAAATACAAATATTGTGAATGGGAGATCCTCATGACCGATTTTTCTCCTTATAGATATCATTCTATTGCATTACCCTGTGTGTTAATATAGATACAACCTCACTTTAATCAGCTAACTAAAATGTTTCTGCCCTAATGTTTCAGGCTGACATTTAGCTGCTTCATATTCCCACTATCTGACTCTTAAGGTATCTAGGGTTTATCAGATAACGTTTTTCCCAAGATTTTGGATGCTGATTGATATATGAGTTCCAAATATGCTCTTTGCACTCTTAAAAAGAATAGACATAATCTCCCCACTCCTGACAACAGCAGAACCAGAAAATGCTTTTCACATATCAGCAAAAAACTTCATTGAAAAAAGACTCAAGTCCATTTTTAAAAGCAAATATATTCTTAAATATCCAAAACATTTTAAACAATATGAATATACTAACTTCTAGAAAAATATGAGAGCAGTGAAAAGGTAAAATATTTTCTTGTAGTTGATCACAGCAAACTTAGTACAGGATCAATTCCATTATGGAAGCTGGAAGATGCTAGCCTGCTGTTCAAACATCCATTACATTATGAAACAAAAAGATGAATCATATACTTAAAAATGCCAAAACAAATAGGAGCATAACATAATTATAAAATTAAAAGAAAGGAAGCTTTATAGACTACTGAAGTAGGATTACCTGTAGAAACCCTGAAGATATGACAGAAATAAATGTTGCCAAGGCTATTCTGTAAGAGAACAAAGCACTGTTTCTTGTGGCTTACAGTTGAATTCCAACATTTACAAGGTATCAGCATTGCTTGGATTCTTTAAGAACCTCATTATATAATTGTGCATTAATTACATAATTGCACAAAATTTTCCTGCAGGCCAGTCTTAGCAGTAAAGACTGAAGCAAAGGTGGCATTCAATAACTCTGCCTTCCCTGTATCCTCCATCATGAAGGCACTCACCTCATTCGGCAGCGGGCCCACATTTTCCCTAGTCTTTCTGTTGCTGCTGATGTACTTAGGAAGCCCTTCTTGTTGTCTTTTACATCATTGGACAGATTTCATTCCAAGAGAGCCTTAGCCTTCCTCATTGCATCCCTACATACTCTGGCAATATTCCTATACTCCTCCTAAGTGGCCAGTCCCTTTTTCCACATAATTTAAAGTCCGTTCTTCCATCTGAGTTTTTCCAGAACCTCCTTGTTCGTCCATGCAGGTCTCCCGCCTCATGTAATTGATTTTTTACTCATAGGGATGCTCCAATCTTGAGTTGGAGGAAGTGGTGCTTGAATATTAACCAGCTCTCTTGGGCCACCCTACCTTCTAGAGTCCTCCAAGTAGATCTTTGAAGAGATCAATGTTAGCTCTCCTGAAGTTGCCTAGAATGGCCAGATATTGCTCTTCTCATAAAAAATATCACCAGAATCAACAAAAGAGGTAAATTCCTATTTCTTTAAGTGCAAGCGGCTTCATTAGCTGAGTTATCTGCATTTTGTAGAACGGTTAACACTGCTTCCTATTGTACTATGTATCTTTAAGTAAATTACAAGTAAGTGCAGTAAGTGCTGCAGCAGTAATGGCCAGTACTGAGTGGAAATATGACACTCAAGGGCTCTGAAGAAAAGTAGCAACACTGAAACAATTCCTTCAATGCGGAGTGAACGAATAAATTCACAATCATCTCATTTGGGTGTTTACTCAGACACTGAATTATACTGAGATCTACTGTGTTTGCATTTCCCTCCCAAGCCTAGAAAAACAAAAATTATTTTATTTACAGCTGTTTCATTCTCCAGTGTTTCATTCTTTAATCTTCTTGCCCAAAAGCTCACTTAGTGGCAACATCTTTTCCACCCACACTACTTCTTCACCACCCTTTTACAAGTCCTGTGTTTCTGTTAGCCATTCTGCACATCATTTTCCATTCATCCAACTGCTATATCAGTAAAATTTGGTAAAACTGATCATCAAGGTACTAGATTACTTTGGGCTACATCCTGAAAATTTGGTTGAAGAAATGCTGAGCTATTTGACATGTATTTGATCATGGACTCAAGGGTAAAGAATTTCCAGTCTTACATCCAAGTTACATCCTGTTTGCAAGCAAACTGCATTTTGTTGTATATCATGTTATGGTCCATCAGTATTGATAGTCCATCTCTAATGCAGATATATTCAGCTTCTCGAACTGTCATTTGACGTATTCAGTGAGATGGTATTCTTACACAATATGCACGTAATTACATGGCTAAGACTACCCAAATGGCCCACAGATGTCATTGAAATACCTCAAATGAAAATGTTGTTGTGTTGCAAAATACTGATAAGTGTACCATTTTACTGAAAGCTACTCAGTTCATATATTAATTTGTGTAAGCCTCTTGCTTTTGAGGTCCTTGAAAATGTAGTGATTGCCACTGTCAGTAAAATCCCATGTGTTGTACAAAAGATACATCGCAATTTTTTTTTTTTTGCTTATTTTTTTAAGTTATGAAATGACAGAGGCAGTTTAATGAGTCCTTTCCTAAACAAAGCTGAATGAAATATTTAAATCATTCCTCAGCGGTTAGACTTGGGCTTGTGATCAATAAAAACTATTGCTTTGGGATGAGTTTTACCATGAAGATTACTGAGAAATTGATTGTTAATCTACTGTTCCTATGCAAAAAGACACCAACAGAAACATGTCTGGAAGCTAACTGCAGGAGATTATCTATTCCATCTATTATTCAGGATCAAATGTATCTGTCAAAGCTGTTTGCTAAACTCCTGTAAAAAAATCATTGTTGAAAGACATTCTTCTACCTCCTTTGAAAGCCAACAAGAATTAATTTCTTTTTTTATCAAACCTAATGACTTTTCACTGAAAAATAAAATACCAAAACCAATCCCAAACAAAAAACCCACCCTCCTCCCCAAAACAACATTTATAAACCTTCAGTATATCCTGAAGTTAAAGCAGTCCTTTGTGACGTGTCACTGCCAAAGTAGAAGCTCCCAGTCCTCTACCTTACATTAGTCATCCAGATTGCACTTATTTTCAGTGGGTGAATTCAGATTCATAGAAATATAGAATGGTTTGGGTTGGAAGGCACCTTACAGATCATCTAGTTCCAACCTCTCTGCCATGGCAGGGACACTTCTCACTAGGTTGCTCAAGGCCCCATCCAACCTGGCCTTGAACACCTGTTCCAGTGTCTCACCACCCTCAGAGTGAAAAATGTCCTTCTATTTTCCAATCTAAATCTACCCTCTTCCAGTTTGAACCCATTACCCTTGTCCTTTTTTCCCTCATGAAAAGTCCCTCCCCAGTTTTCTTGTAGACCCTCTTCAGATACTGGAAGGCTGCAATAAGGTCTACCCTGAGCCTTCTTTTCTCCAGGCTAAACAACCCCAAATCTCTCAACCTGTCTTGATAGGAGAGGTATTCTAGCCCTCTAATCATCTTTGTAGCCCTATTCAGGAACTTCTCAACAGGTCCATGTCCTTCTTGTGAGGTGTATTAAGAACTGGCTACGCAAGAGATCCCAAAGAGTGGTAATCAATGGTGCGAAGTCCAGCTGGAGAACTGTAACTAGTGGAGTCCCCCAAGGATCAGTGCTGGGTTCAGTTGTCTTCAACATCTTAATCAATGACCTCGATGAAGGGACAGTGTGTCTTCTCAGCAAGTTTGCTGATGATACGAAACTGGGAGGTTTGGCTGATACACCTGAAGGCTGTGCGGCCATTCAGCAGGATTTGGACAGACTGGAGAGCTGGGC
>JAVSBS010027894.1:14037-25452 GCA_033124195.1 Coracias cyanogaster | reverse complement strand
CCGCCTCCCGCCGGCTTCCCCAGCCCGCCGCAGCCGCCGCCGCCGCCGCCGCCGCCCGCCGCCGTTCCCCCCCACGGGCCGCCGCCGTTCCCGGGGCAGGGCGGCCTGCAGATCCGGAAGAATGCCATCACGGACGACTACAAGGTCACCACGCAAGTGCTGGGGCTGGGGATCAACGGGAAAGTTTTGGAGATCTTCAGTAAGAAGAGCGGGGAGAAGTTCGCTCTCAAGGTGAGAAGCCGCGGAGAAGGGTGTGGGGGGTTCGTGTGTTTGTGTGTCCCGACCCTCCACGTCGGGGCTGCCCGGGGACCGGACGGACGGGCGGCTCCGGGCTGCCCCCGCCCCGTCGGGCCGCGGAAGGGGCTGGAGGAGCCGCTGCCCGACGGCGATGCGGGATGCGGGGGGATGCCGGCAGCGGGGCCGTGGGGTGGACAGCGGGAAGCGGGAGCTGGGCTGTGGTCGGGACAACGCGGCCGTGCTGTAATGGGGGTTTTATCCCCCGTCCCGAGCGCCCAGACGCGGCTTTCCAGCTTTGGAAGGGGGAGGCGAAGTGGAATGACATCTTGGGAGGGGGATAAATGACGCCTGGAGCGGGGGGCTGGAGCCAAGAGGAGCCTTTGGCCAGGCCAGCGTCACCCCACGGGGTCTGCACCTCAAAACGTGGGGTCCCCTGCGCCGAGCGACTGCCCCGGTGTGACCGTGGGTCCCCCCCCAAGCTCCGGCTGCAGGCAACGGTGTGGTACTGGGCGATGCACCATGTGGTACCAAGCTTCAGTCAGGAAATATTGCTGTGTTACTGTCTTCACCCCGTGCCCAGGAGTGTTTTACCACGCACCAGGTGATGCGCCAGTTTTCTCCTTTTCCCGTGAGGTTTCTGAGCGAAGCGCGGAGCGTGTGTCCCTGCCGGAGGGACTTGGGGAAGTTTGAATGGATTCACGACGTGCCAGGCGCTGGGTGACACGGGCAGGGGTGCTCTGCTCGGGAGCGCCGTGTTCTCGAGCGTCTCGATGCAGTTTGTGCCCACACGAACTGTTCGAACGCTTGGTGTTACCCTGAGAACCGTGGAGGCTCCAAAACCCCCCACCTCAACCCGTAACTCGTTTGTTTTTGGAGAGGCCCATCCCTTGGTATCTGGGGTTTCTCACCGGAATGAATGAGTGAGTGAATGAATGAAGGGGCTTTGGAGGGACAGCTCGTGCCGTGGGGTGCTGGGGTCAGCAAGGGACAGCGCTGAACCCCTGCGGTGACGGAGATGCGGTTCAAGTCGAGGTTTGACTTTTCCTTCGGAAACACGCCGCCGCTCACGTTGTACTCCAAGATGACACGGATTGTCGTCTCGTTTGGTTGGAAATGGGTGAAATGCTCTTCTGTTTTGACAGACGGGCTCCTCCTCGCTTCTGCAGTTGACTCACATATTTAAAGCACGGATTCCAACACTTCCCTTTTGCAGCCCTGAAAGGGGAAGGATGGCAGAGTCGAGCAAACGCTGGCGGTTCCTCTCAGCCCCAGCATGGGTAGGATGGTTGGGGCTTGGGGTTGGTGCTATCACCCCGCACGGTGCCGCAGCCGGGGTCAGGATGCGCTGCCACGGGTCGTGCTGGTTCCTTGGCTGCGTGGAAACGCGTCTTGGAGCGCAGGACTTGGCGTCGCAACGTAGGAGGGTGGTGCAGAACGTCTGCGTGGCTCTTGGAGGGTGAGGTACATTCGATGCTGAGTCTCTGGTTTGGAAAAGCGTTGGTCGTCTTCCCTGTCCCCTGCCCCGGCCCCTTCACACGTCCCTGCTGGGGAGAGGAGAGTTCAGCTGAGTGGTTGGACGCGTCTCTGGCTCTTCAAAGAGCAGCGCAGCTGCTACTGTAAGTGATTCCTTCCAGCACCTTAGAAACTGCCACGCTGTGACTTTGGGCTCTTGGACAAGCTGGTGTGTACCCAGCTTGCCCCGGTGAGCGTGAGCTACAGGCTTGGGTTGTTTGATGGTGGTATCTGGAGGGGACCGCCGAGCCCAAAGTCGGCGGGGGTGGCTGCCCTAGCCGCGCTGCGTGCTGACGCCATCCCCTCCTCTGGGATAACGTCTCTCTTAGAGACCTGCCGAGAGGTATTTGGCTCCAAATTACTCATGGGCTGCATCAGCGTGGAAAGATGACCTAAAGCGGGCTCTGCAGAAGTGATTGCATTGAGTTGTCATGTTTCAGATGATGCTTAAAAGAATCCTGGTGGCTCATCGCCAGAAGCCACAGCTGAAACCTCTCCGCGCTGCCTGCTTTGGTTGTGCAGCAAACCCTTCCATTTGGAACGGTGCTCTTTGCATTTACTATTCCAAAGTCTTGTATAATAACGCAGCCCTCCGCTGGAGGGAAACAATTGTGTCTCCCCTTGATATTCCTGGGGCTTCTGGTTACGTTGTGCTTCCCCTTGGATCACGAGCAACTATTGTGTTGTCAAACCTCTTTCTCCCAAGCCCAGGGATGCACTCAGGTTAGGGTTTTGTTAAAGAGTCACTTTAAGAGAACTTTTCAGTGCTCTTTTGAGCTTGGAGACAGTCTTCCAGCAGCAGGGAAAATGTTAGAGCCAGTTTTCTCCTCCTTCCAGTGCAATAGTCACCATTAAATGACATGGTGCTGCCTGCGAGTTAGAGGGTTTGCTGTGTAGCACCTGGGCGAAAACAGGAGATACTCCTTTGCTTTTCATACAGATTGTTATTGTTTATTTTGCAGTTTCCCACCCCCAGTTTTATTGCATTTATTGGTACCGAGCAGGACCTGAAGCGTGGCATCCCTGAGTTATCTGGTGGGAAGCAGGCCCCCGATGGTCCCAGTCGCCCACGACCTGACCCTGCTCGATGCGTGATGATTTACTGCCGGGTGGGAACACAAAGTCCGCGGGGAGGTGATGAATGGAACTGAAATGCGAGGTCTGCGTGGTTTCTTAACCCCTTTCTTCTTTGTACCTTGGTGTGATTTATTATTAGGCAAAATTAGGCTTGTAATTTCTGCACGGCCTGCTGTATGTAGGTCAGCGCTGGCCTGACTTGGCTTTGTCCGTTGTGGTCAGGCTGTTGGCATTAGGGACGCAGGCTGCGACGACGGGGCTGGGCGCGAGGGCTGCCTCGCCTTCTGCAAATTCCACTTTTAAGGCTAATCTTTAGGCAAGATGCTGGGTTGACGGCCAGCTGCCTTAATTCAGCGAGGAGATGGCAGGTAAGCCAGGCTGGAGAGCGGGAACCAGCGATGGCGGGTGGTGAGTTTTGTTCTGTTGCGCGCGTTGCTCGGCGGAGCTCTTTGTGGAGCAACTTGCCTTTAAAACAAATTAGCAAACCTCACTCCTAACCCCAGCTTCGCAGCAGGAAATCCTCACCTGGGTTGGAAGAGCCAGAAGAGCTTTGCAGGGCTGCGGAGGCTGCTTTGCACGTTTGCCCCCTCTTCTTCTGGAGCATCCCTGGCGCTTCGGGGCGTGCTTGCGAAACACTCTCAGCCTCTCTCTCAGCCTCATCAGATAATCTGTGAGCAATGGTTCCTCTGATGGAGGAGGAGGAAGGAGGCCAGCGCTTCGGTGGTTTATTACTCTTGCAAGATGCCTGTCGTGGAAATAGGGCAAGCGTCTCGTAGCCGGTAACCGAGCGGCTCTGTGGATGAGCGTGGTCGTGTAGCTGGTGGCCTCACGCTCTCTCTTGCTGTCGTGGTGGGGGTTTGTTACAGGAATGTTCAGAGGAGCAAACCTGTCTCCTGAGGGTTCCTGCATCTTCATTTGAGATCAAATGCTTTGTCCCCCTGAAAATCCAGCTGGAAATATAATGCCGAAGTGATGGGGTACGTGAAGGTCTTGAGCTCACGCTCATGGGAAACAACTCGCTGCGTGTCTGCTGTACTTCTGCCCCTTTCTTAGAGTTTTGTTGGGTTTTTCTTTTTTAACTCTACTATGTATTTTATTTAATCAGAAACGTCTTTGCTGTGGCCATGGTCAAAAAGCTGTGGAAAGCGTAGTGACATCACGGGGACTTTTCCACGGCAGTGGCTTATTATCTCATTGACCAAAGGAGTCTACTGACTTGGGCTTTGAGTTTGTTTAAACAATTGAGGATTTGCCATAATCTCTTCTAAATACCTTAGATGTTCTGAGCAGTCAAAGGCTGAGATGGGCTGATAACGGCCTGGGAGCAGGGGCTGGGTTTTGTTTGGCACACGCTCAGGAAGTGGCGGGGTTCTTCCTCTTAATAATAATCTAATGCCATCAGCCCTGGGTCTTGCAAAAGAAGATCAGCGTTTTCCCACGTTTTCAGAGGTGAGGAGCTGAGATGCAGCGATTTGCTGAAGGTCTTCCAGCCCATCCAAAGCGGTGCTGGGCTTAGGAGCTGAGCTGCTTGCCCTGGGATGAATCCTTCACGGGCAGCCGTTCTGCAGGACAAAGTTACAGCCCCCGTGCGAGTGATTTAATAGCCAAGGTAAAATGATTGCTTTATCATTCGCGCTGAGCTCCCACTGGCCTTCGGCGAGGTTTCTGCCATCTGCCAGCGCACGTGTTGGGGAAGCCCAGTGTGTGTATATATATTTTTTTAATATATATATAGGACAGTGCTTGGCTCTGGCTCCAGGCATCGAGCAGCGCAGAGCTTTCTCAGGCACGTGCTGCCTGTTCCAAAGCATTTAAAGCAGGGTATAAATAATAATTTGAAGCTGTGCAGACCCAGAGCCAGGTCTCCTGGTGCGTTTGCTGGACAATGGGTAGGCACCAGCAATGAAAACTCCCAGAAAGTTCCTGCCTAGGAAGCCTGAAGGGGGGAGTTGGTGACTTCTCTCTTCAGGATGTGCTGTTGGATGTGGTGGGGTGGATGAAGTCCTGATGGGCGATGCAGGGCTTGCAGAGCATCTGGAGGAGTGGCCAGGAGGGAAGCAGCCGTTCGGTTGTCCCTCCATCCCGGGGAGCAGCGTGGCTCTGCGTTTGGCATCTGGTATCTCCTGAGCTTTCATGGTGGGCTCACGTGCCCCACACCAGGCTGGTCCGAGGGCTTTACAGCAGAGGCAGTAGCTGATTCTATTTTAAAACCCATTGCTTTGCTGGGGTTTGTGCTGCATGCTGAGGAGCGTTGAGGAAGGAGCCCTCCGTCATTAAGAAACCCTTTCCTCCTGCTAGCTCCAAGCGAACCCAGCTCCCCGGCCCGCTGCAGAAGTCGGGCTCCTCTCCAAGCACAACTGGCCCCGCGCGTCTGGCCTCAAGTTGCAGCATTCAGGCAGCATGACCTCACCTCCTGGTTTCCAAGAATAACGCGCTGCCTCCCCTCGCCGCGCCGGGGATGTCTGCAGCGGGCGAGGGCGGCACCGGCCGGCTCTCGGGGCCCCGCTTCTGCCCGATGCCCCCAGACAGCCCCAGCCCTGCCCCGTGTCCTTCAGCTCCACTGCCCTTTGCGGGCAGGGGTGCGGCAGAGGTGAGGCGTAAACCTGGTCTTCAGGGTCTTCGGGACCCAGCTGAGCTTGCGGGCTGGAGGAGGAAGGTTTGGGAGGTGGATCCATGAGGACCAAGGTGATCCCTCCACCGGCTCCGGAGGCTGGCATGGGAGCACAGCTTTGCCTGACTGCTCTGCAAGAAACCTGTTTCAACCTCATGTTGGGTGAGTGTTTTCAGTGTGGTCCAGAGCTGTTGAGCATCATGGTCATCTCTGATGGTGACATTGGTGTCGGATTTTAAAAGCCCCTGAGACCTGTATCCAACTGAAAGTAGAATCATAGAATGTATTGGGTTGGAGGGGACCTCTGAAGGTCATCTAGTCCAACCCCCAGTTTAAAGTAGGTCCCATGCCTTCTGTGGATACCCCTCGTCTTTTACGGCTGCAGGATGCTAAAATATCTTCTCCTTTCAGCTCTGGCTGGCACGAGGACCGTGTGCGTGACGGGGCCTGGGGGCTGGTTTGGGAGAGGGCTCTCGTCTGCACGGCTGGTTTCCCTACAGAGACGGATGGGGAGCAGCGCGCGAGGGTTAGAGCAGGACACGCAAGAGCAAGTTTGAATGCAGAGAGCTTTAACAGCCTTTTAAGCTCTTGCTTCTTTGTACCTCGTGGCTGAGTCATTTCAAAGATTTCAGCCTTTTAAGATCTTACCAGTTTGAGGTGGGGATTAGAGCAACCGGCAGGTTTAACGGTTGCATTAACTCGCTCTTTCCTTCATGGCCTCGGGAAGGGACTAGCGGCCGAGAGTCCCTGAGTGCTGGTAGATCCCCCTGACCTGAGAGGACCTGAAACATGAGTTTTGCTGGAGATGCGGTGAGCCATAGGAATGTCATTTGGAGGGTGGTGGGATGGTACCTGGAGGGGGATGCACGATGGGGTACCAGGGTGGCTCTGAGCACTGCTGGGAGCACGTGGAGCTCTGCTGTGTCCCCATCCTTGGTCTGATGCTGCCGGGGAGGATGACAGCATCTTCCCGTGGATGAGGGTGTGACGTCGGTACATGACTTTGCTGTGACCACGTCTGCTGTCCCAGCGGAGAGGGCAGGTGAGCGTGCTGGCTCAGGCTGTCTGCAGCTGGCACAGCGTTTGCCGTCAGATGTAATGAGATTATTTAAGCCGCTGGCGTCAGGGCCGCATGTGATTTCGTGCCTGGCTGTCCAGCGAGCTGTAGCCTAAACTAGAGATAAAGTTCAAAATGCAACCCCAGTTCTGAATGTTCCCGGGGCCCTCAGCCGGGCTGGGACTTTGCAGCCCTGCTCCTGCTGGATATCCATACCTGGTTTGGGCTGTGGACTGGGGATCAGTGGAGGGATGGGCTCATTTTCTTCATCATCATAATTAACTTGGGTGCCTCTCTTTGCACGCTCCTGGCCGCAGCCAGCTCCACAGATGCCCCTCTTGAGCTCAACCTCCCCAGCTCTGCTGGCCCTGGAAGAGAGGGATACATCAGGCCTAGGGTCATCACTGCCGTACACCTCTCACGCTGGAACAGGCTAAATCAGTGTAACAGCAGGTTGGGACTCTGCGCTGTCCCTGTCCCAAGGGCTGCGGCACCTCCTGGGTTTTTATGGGGCAGACACGAGTGGGAGCATCATCTCCTGAGCGCTTGGAAACGGAGCAGCCGCTCTCCCCGCCCGCTGTCCTCCCGGCATCCTCTGGCCCCGGCTACGCGGCACCAAGGCTGCAGCCTCTCGAAAGGCTCCTTGCACCTCCTGCCAAATGTGTGTTTTCAGGGAAACGCGGCTGGAACACAAGCTGGGGCCGCTGTGGAGGTTTGGCAGCGCGTCCCGTCAGCCTGCAATTCCAGTAGCCGCAGCCCCGTCGGTTCTCGCGCCCGTAGGTGCGGGTGGGAGCCGGGTCCGAGGAAGCGGAGGTGGCATCCCGGGCATCTCGGCTGGGCTGGGAGGAGGGGGAGCAGATGCAATCGGATCCAAGCAAACCAGAAACTATGCATGCTATCCGCAGCCTAATTCAACAAAAACAATAAATAAAATAAGAAGCAGTGGGGGAGGCGGGATAGTAACAGGGATATGCTTTTATTTTCAGGAGCAATGACAGCCTTATTGCATCTACTGGTGCTTAGAACAGTTTTAACGACGTATTTCCACTTGTTCTAGCAAAAAGGCAGAGGCTGTGCTCGCTGGCAGTGGCAGCGACCCATCGCCCGCGGTGCTGGCTCCCACGGCTCCCGTGGCCGCTGCTTGTGGGTGCAGCCAGACCACGGGAGCCATCGTCACCTGGAGCAGCCTCCTCGGCCAGCGCTGTCCCCTCCAGCTCTGGGGTCCCTCCTTCTTCCTCTTCACCCATTTCACAACCCTACTCCCCATTGCGCTGGGCAGATTGTGAAGAACCCCGGGCGGCTCTTGCGTAAGTGGCTCTGCGGCGGAGCTGGGAAGGGCTGGGCTTGCCAGGAAGTTGAAACCCAGGTTATCTCCTGGAAGTCATCAGAGCTGGGAATCCGGTGTTTTCGGGAGGGAACCTCCCGTGCTGCCGTGCCAGTGGGGGCACGGCTGTTTTGGGGAGCCTGGGGGCATTGCAGCCCTTGGCTGGGCTCTTGCCCGGGCTCCTGGAGAGGACATCTTCCCCCTTGCTGGCCCAGGAGCTTGGAAGAGGCTTGGCAGAGGCTTTTGCTTTTGTTCTCCGTGGTTTTCCCTGCAAGGAGTGACCCTGTTCCTGGTGTGAGGGGCTGTGTTGGAGCAGATCTGCTGACATCTCCCTCTCCATCTCCTATGCCACCCTGCTCATTCCACTTCGGGGTTGAAACTCTCAGTGTCTTTTGTTGCGAGGGAGAGTTGCTGACAAAGAGCAACTCTCCACCAGCAAGATGCTCCATGGGTGGTGGGATTTAGCAGGGAAGTGCTTCAGGTCCTCAGGGGATTTTGGAACTGTCCCGGTGCTCCTGTTCCCCAGCTCCTCGCTACTGGAGGAGCCCGGCCTTGGGTGCATGTCGTTAGAGATGCAAATCCTGGGCTGAGGAACCCTGGGTGAGTAAGATGCTGAGGAGTTTATGGACAGATTCAAATGTGGTCAGCAGCTCCAGCACCTCCTGGGGGGCTGGGAGCTGGAGCTGCTACCCAGGAGCTTCAGAGCAGATCTACAGCTCTTTGTGCCACAGTTTGGAGGAGTCCACAGAAGATGGTGTTCTCCTCAGTGGATGTGCCTCAGCGGGCAGTGATTTTGGATGATTGTCCTATTTCTGGGCTTCACCTCAAGGATCTGCAGGGCAGGGAGGGCTCTAACCCCGTGGGGTCCGGCTAAAGAGAGCAAGGAGAGGTTTCTGGCTGCTCTTGATGTAGCCGGTTAACTCAGCTTTGCCAGGCTCTGGCAGCCTGTGCTTGGCACCTTTGGCTTTTACCAAAACATGCCTTTCGTTTTCTGTTTCCTCCCCAAAGACTGCACTGAAACCATCAGGCGACCATCCCTGGAAGGGGGGTTTGGCTGGGGCGTGTTGGTGATGCCTCAAGGGTTTTAGTGACTTAACTCCTAACCAGTGATGAACATCTGGAACTTATACCCATCTCGAATCCAAACCCTCCCAGCAGCCTTGGAAAGAGCCTTAAACCTCCTTGCGGGGAAGATGGGGATAATGTGATGGGGGCGATGTTCATACAGCCCGTTGAAGACTCAATTTCTCTCTCTCATGTAGGAAATGGAGGCTTTGCTGACTCGAGGTGTTGCTCCAGGCTTTGCAGGGCCACGGGGACAGTGACAGTGCCAGCACTGGCGCTTACCGGTGTGCTCCCGTCTGTGCAGGGGCTGCACGGGGAAATGTGGGGGCTGCAGGAGCCCTTGGGTGCGCAGGCGGCTGAGCCACACAAAGCTTGGCCTGTCTGCTCCTGGGCTCGCCCCGGCCCTAAGCCCCTTTCCTGAATAAGTGGGATTGAAAAAGCTTAAATTAATACAAAGCAGGACCCAGGAGCCCCTGGCCAGCCTGGAGGGAGCAGCTTCCCTGTGCCCTGGGGCTGCCTCTGCTCTTGGGGGACCCTGATAATGCTGCCCTGGGATGAGCTGGTGTCTGTGAGGTTGTCTGTCAGGCGAGGTGTCTTTTAAAGGCTGGATTCGGGGATGCCCAAGATGTGCAGCCTGCCAGGGGAGCTGCAGTAGCAGGTTTTTTTTGTTGTTAGTGTGTTTAAATGTCACTGCTTTTATCCTTTTATCCCCTTTCCATTCTAGTAACAGGCAAAATGTGTCCAAAGCACCTGCTGCCTGCTGTATTTGGTAAGAAATCAAGGAGCCTGCTGGTGCACGCTGCCTAGCAGTGGGGCACTGGGCATCCGCGGGAGCATCAGCGACTCTGTCCCAGAGTCTTTGCTGTGTATTGGAAAGATGCCAAGGCATAAAACCTCTGTGATCGGCCCCTTGCTCCGTTGCCTGTTGGGCAGGACCTTTTCCTAGGACATACCAGCGTTTTCCTCTTGGGAACGCCCAGAGGGAGAAAGTTTCTCCTCTGATGGTGTTTTCGGAGGCGTGTGCACCCTGGTACTTCATGATGAGTTTTGCACGCTGAGGTATTTTGAGGTTACTGATGGGGATGCTGCTGGTTTGGGCTCCATCCAGGCTTCATCAAACCTCCTGAGCTCTGGAGCTGAGCGGCTGCTGCCAACAGGTGCCACGGAGGCTCTGCCGAAAGCCTGCGGGGAGCTAATAATAACCACCGTGTCCTGAGAGCTTTAATGAGGTGCCAGCAGGATGCAAAGAGGAGCTCTTTTTAAAATAGAAACACAACTGTGTTTTCCTCCCGGCTGAAAGTCTCAGGATGGCTGGTGTTGAGGGAAGAGGGGCTGGTGGAGGAAGAGCACCCGAGGCCAAGGGTCCGAGTTCCTCTGGCTTGAGGGGTGGCAGGAGGCTCTCTGCTTGCCATGGCGTTGCTTCAAAGTCCAGGATTTCCCCTAAAATACTTTATTCCATGGTGGTAAATGGGATGTCCGTGACCATAGGTGGTGTTGGGTCTTGAGTCTTGCTTGACTCAGCCCAGGTGGGCTCATTGCAAGTGGGGCCGATGATTCCATCTTTGGAACCATTGCAGGTGAGGTTGGCCGGGGCTCTGAGCAACCTGCTCTAGTTGCAGATGTCCCTGCTCCCTGCAGAGGGTTGAACTAGATGAACTCTAAAAGTCTTTTCCAACCCCAAACATTCTACAGCTCTATGAATCTATGATGTGGGGGCTGAAGCCTAAAGAGCTGGAACTTCCCAGCCCTTCAGGCTTGCTAAAGCCACTGCCACCGCAAGCAAAGACCCCCTTCAGCCACCAGCACCCACACAGGACTCCACTGGAGAGCCGCTCCCGACCTCTCACCGCTTTACTGGCAGAGCTCCAGCATCGATTAAGAGAGGCAGCGATTTTTTCAGCCATAACCAAGATGTGCCACTGACCCCTAGTGACAAGCTCCTGCCCCGATGCTGCGCAAGAGAAGAGCTGCGATGGAAAAGGACGTGTAGCCAAGAAGACCAGGGATGTGGGAATGTTCCTCATCTGGCCGAAGGAAGGGTTCCTTCTGCCGCAGGGCTAGGTGTGTTGAGGGAGCATTGGTGCAGCCGCTCCAGCCCAGGAGACCAGCTCCTCCACTCCTCACACTGCGCCTGAGACAGAAGCAGATCAATTGTACTTGAGGTAAAATTTATTTCAGACATTGATGACAAGCCCAAAATATTGCACTTCACCTGCATCAACTGGGAGAGCGGTGCAGTGGTGTCCTGAGGGACAGGACAGGAAACAACCACCATACAACTCGTAGAGCCCAGAAGTTCTGGTGGCCAAGAAGCACAGTGGTGTCCTGGGGTGCATTCAGAAGGTTGAGGGAGGTCCTCCTCTCGCTGCACTCTGCCCTGGTGAGGCCAGATCTGGAGTATTGTGTTCAATTTTGGGCTCCTCAGGTCAAGAGAGACAAGGAACTTCTGGAGAGAGACCAGTGGAGGCTACAAAGATGCTGAGGGGCCTGGAGCATCTCTGTGCTGAGGAAAGGCTGAGAGCCCTGGGGCTG
>JAVSBS010027892.1:22419-58373 GCA_033124195.1 Coracias cyanogaster | reverse complement strand
AGAAAACACTTCATACTGCCAAAGTAACTCAAGGTGAAATTGGTGGTAGGCCAGTAAATGATCAAAGGTCCATTCAATTACACTGGCAGTTCATTAAGCAAAAGAATACAGAATTCTTTTAAAAGACCACTTAAATTTATCCTCCCACAGTTTCCCTCCCTCAATTTTACTTCTACCTTTTGTGAATGCAACTTTTCCACAAGTTTGACATTAGACCCCAGAATGGAAAATAGAGTAGATAAAAATGTTGGGACATATCTAACTCTGGAAGGCAATAGTTTAGGTTTATAAACCTTTGGTCTTAAAATGGATCATCAATGGAGTCTGAATTAAATGGGGTACATCATATATTAATTTAGGAGCAAATGTAATGAGGACATTCCAGTCAGAGCACAGTGGTAATAACCTGTAAAGACTTTTATGCAAAAGTCCGTACATGAAATTCAATAATAATTCAAATAGCACAAAATTACTTTTAAAAAATTACAAGTTTCAGAGGAGAACAAGACTAATAATGACATATGCAGTAATAAACGGGGCATTTAAGAACTACCATCTTTATTCTGAATAATTTCAGACTGATCAGTTACTTTAGCACCATGAAAAACATTAGACATTCATTTGTCACCCTTCTAACGAAGCAGAATTTTAAAGAATGGAGTTAAGGCTAGCAAAATGGATATCTTTTAATATCAAAAACAACATACAAAATATGATGTCTATAAAGATACTTAAACACGTGTTATCAGTATTAGCACACATTTTAGTATAAAATCAGTTCAATCTTAGCATACACAGTTCTGAAACATTAAAAATGTTGACTCAATATATATATAAAAGGCATACTGAAAATATGCCAAAGTTTACATGAGAAGACACTCACTGGCTGGAACTGTAATGGTGCTGTGCTTGTTGACGGTGAAATTAAAATAATTACTTTTCCCTCAACTACCTCCCACATTCCGGCGCTATAGCTCCCATAGTTAAGTGCAGAACATTTGTGTATGCCCCGGTCAAAATACATTGTATTTATATATACGTACACACACACTCTTGATATCAGAGGGTCAGTTCTGACAGAAGTGTTGAGATGCCTCAAAGTCAGCTCCTGTAACACTCCCAGCTCCCCTGAGGGGAATCTGGGACCCCAAGGAGGCAGCCCCTCTGCTCCCTGCTCAGAGAGGACGCCTGAGCCCCTCTGTGGGGGCTCCCGTGCAGCAAGCAGGGAGCTGCCCGGTGCCTGCACAGCAAGAGCCCGGCTGCTTCAGCTAACCTGTAATGATGATCCTAAGGACAGCAGCCTTGACTGGGAGTATCTAAGCATCCTTAGGTATTTCCTTTGGGGCTGCAAGGAAGCATCTCCTGTCCCTGTGGCATGTACTACCTGATGTAAGGAACAGAGCAGGCCATTTTTACTTTGAGAAGGTAGTGTTCATGTCTTACATCATAAACGTGATCAAAGCATTCATCTAGCACATGTGAGAACTGCCTTCAACACCCTTGGGAGCTGATTCAACCTCACACCTCCCACTTCACAGAGACTCTATCTCATCTATCATAACCTCATCTATCAGGCTATACCTCATTCAAATGTTTACTGCAGGGAAAAGGTTTGAGAATGGAAGGCTGAGCAGTACTATCCATATCCAACACAGTGCGCATCAGCTTGGACAATCCAGTGTCTCCCAAGGGAAGGGGGGAACGTATATGCCCAGACATTGTGCATGAAGAACCAAAGGAGAAAAATGTCAGTTGTCTACCTCATCTGATAGGGAATATACCCTGAAGGATGGCCACAGAATGGCTATGTCATCTTTGACTTGCATGAGGCAATTTAGGAAGGTCCATAAATGGTTGCTGAAAATGAACTTAAAAATTAAATGTTAATGCTGAACAGAAAGATCTGGATGAAAAAATTCTAAGATGATGTCAATGTGAATTCTTGGTTTGACATGTGTACAGATCTTCTAACACATAGCCAGAATAAATCCAACAACACTTTAATTATTCCTTGCATATTGTTGCATAGCTTAGGTGTAAATAAGCACCCAAAGGGTTTTCATAATTTCAGACTCTTTGCTGATCAGCTACATTAAGATCTACAAGGATCTTACACCTACTGAAAAGACGTATCAGCCATATGTAAAACCAACCCCTTGCTCAAAATTAGTCTGGGTTTCAAGATCTGGTGTATTAAATGACAACATCAAGTAGGACTGGAATTTTATGCTGCCATTTTAAGTGAGCCTCTATCTACCAAATTTCTTCTGAAGCTTACCCTGAGAACATTTAATGAAAAAAAGACAATTATCCTGCTTATAGGGCAGGAGAGCAATGCTTATGAAAAGGACTCCATGAACTGTTCTCAGGAGAGGGACACATCTGAATGATTTACAGGTTTTCTTAAACTAAGCTAGTGTTTTAAATTTTAGAATCTACTCCCAACAAGATTAAATCTGGCATGAATTAAGTCATCAAAACATGAGTTCAGCAAGTTTCCCATGAACAGGTTTTCACATCTAAAATTAAAGTTTATTACAAACATTTGTTTACATTTACTCGAATTGAATATTAGGTACTTTTTTCTCCTAGTGTTCAGAATACCAACTATTTCTACATGATGTCATCATTTTTTCATAAATGTACTAAATAGTTGCAATTTGTGTTGGGTTTGTTGTCTTTTGGTTCGGTTTGTTGGTTTGTGTTTTTTTTTTAAGGGCAACAGCTAACCTTATTTTTAAAATCTCAGGGCATGCAGAATCCAGTATATCTCTAAACAAGTTTCTCAATGGTTAGTCTCACTGCTAACCATCTTTACTTTCATTTTAACTGCATCTTATCCAGCTTTAGGACACAATCTCCTTATGCTTATGTCCAAATACAGAGCATTTTCTATTGGACATTTCCTCCCTAGACACAAGCTAGTAGTAAAGATGCTAACAGAATTCTCATGCATTAATTGACTTTTTTTTACACCTTTTCTGAAAGGTCATATTTGTTTGAAGCCTTTCCAATTATATCATTGTTGTAAAACAAGCACTGGCATAAGAAATAGGTTCATTATTCCAACATCGTCACACCCAGCTAGCTTCCTTACCCCTAACTCTGCTTCCCTCTTGTCTGACATCCCATTCACTGGCTGGTTTTAACATCATAATCACTCCTAAACCATTATTCACTCATCACATCCTCTTCCTGGAGTCTCTGGGCTTGTGGGTGTTTTTAAACTTCATATGGAGCATAATTTATATATTTTTAGTTACTCAAATATGAGAGTTCAGATTTATGTACAGATGCATTTTTAAAGGATATGGGAGTAATTAATCCATACTACTGTTATACTATTTTTGTATCATTTCTAAAACTTAACAATTATTTTGTATTCTCTCCCAGATAATTTATATAGATACAGAGCAGCAAGTCAGGAATATGCCACAACAACATCAAGATGTCTGGTCACAATGATTTCAAATTCCATCAGTGCTAAAAAGCAGCCTTGTTTTTCATTAAAAACTCAACACTAAAACACATGAAATATAAGATCTGTGATGAATACTAATTTTTCATAACCAAGCAATAGGAAACGTGGGTTTTACCATGCTTACTCAACTCTGTTTGCATTGTCCAAATAGAAGATAATACTGAGTAACCTGTTCTACAGAAACACTCCAGACAAGAGCAGCACAGGCTGTTAACATCATTTTTGTTATGAAGGCAGCACTTTGTAGTCATTTTAATGAACAATACTACAAATATTTTAATGACTTTTTAGAAGTACTTACGAGGTAGAGAAGCACAAGTCCCAGTGAACCCAAAGGGACCTCTGTTTAACAGATCGGTTTGGGTTTTTTCCCACCTCCAAGTCCCTCCCATACACCTCTAACATTTTAAGATTCAATTCTTTTAAACCTCACTCATGTAAAGCAGGGATTGAAGTTCTGCAATGTAAAAAAGATGTGAGCTTTGGTCTCCAATAATGAGGATGCTTTGCATGATTATTTAAAGGACTTTTGTAAGTTGATAGATGTAAACATTCTATGCAATAGTATTGCTAATGTAATGTTTTATACCACAAACGTACATGGGCTTTCTGAGCAATTTACTATGACTCTTGAGAAATAAAAATAATAAAAATAGAAAAGACAATGAAGGCTATAATTTTAAAACAGTGTGCCTCCGTGGTTTATGTAAATAACAGGTACTGTTACTAATTAAGTGTACTTAAATGTGCACTTTGTCTTAGGATCACATTTCATTTACACTTTGCTATGACACTTCTAAACAAGAAAACAAACATTACTGGTATTGAATGGATGTGAAAATGAATGATTAAGCGTTCCACTGCTGAGCCATAGCCACAAATAAAGTGTGCTTGGAAGTGTTTTACAATAAACTGAAAAGCAGTGTTTTCATCTCAGTATTATGCTTTCAAATATTTTTCAGAAATACCTGCTTGACAAACAGTGCATAATACCCAAAAATACATAAGTAATAGGGCCATATGTTTAGTATCTTAAGCAAAAAATAGGACACACAAAGACATCACTTTATATTTGAATAAAATAGGGAGCTATATTCTACATGTAACTGAACACAGCTATAAAGACCTATAATAAACCTGCATGTTCACTTAGTGCAAAAATCTTTAATTGTTGAATGTTATTTTAATAGCTCGTGTATATTTCCACGTTAAAACCAACTTATTGCACTTAGAATGTATCCTTTAAAGCTGTCTTGTTTGAAGAATAAAAAACCAACCTAACAAGTTCAACAGAAGAATTTGAAATGTAGTCTAATTCGCAATACTGCTCCAAAGTATTACTGTCGGTACAATTTCAAAACTATCAGCTATTCTGAGGCTTAGCTGAAAAAAAATATACACATGTTAATAGCATCACCTTCACCAAATAGAAAAAGAAATCTACTATCATACAGCAGCTTTACTTCTGAATGTGTTTGCACTCAAGGCTTAGTTTGCACATATTCAAAACCTGCGCCCATCAAAAATTTCATCCTTAATGTTCTTTGTTTGGGCCGCTGTGCAAACGTGAATGCAAAACCAGGTGGCTCTTTAGGCAAACTGAGCAGGTTGGGGTATTTAGAGAAATTAAACCAGATAGT
Organism: Coracias cyanogaster; assembly: GCA_033124195.1. Taxonomy (NCBI): domain Eukaryota; kingdom Metazoa; phylum Chordata; class Aves; order Coraciiformes; family Coraciidae; genus Coracias; species Coracias cyanogaster. The sequence goes on along the minus strand of JAVSBS010027892.1, from coordinate 53,252 downwards.
TAATAATTTGTCTTTCTAATGCAAAATGATTTCAGCAAGTGTTAAGGGAATCAAGAAGCTGTGTAATCATGTTCATGATACTGAATTGTAAAATACTGTAAAACAGCATGAGAAACTTGAAAAACCAGATCAGTCAGAAGAGCTACAACATTTTCCAGTATAAACACCCACAGGTGTGGCTGCTTTGGATGGACCATAAAAAAGTTATTGAAAAATCCCGGGTGAGTGAACCAAAAACAGCTTTTGCACTTCCAGAAATAGGGTCTGATGAATTAGCAAAAATATTCTCTTCACACACACAATCTCTATGCACGTAGACACTAGTGCTACAAAACCTCAAATACCTTGAAAGTGTGGCTTGAAATCAAACTCAATGACTCAAAAAAGTTCAATGGTATAAAATATCCTTAGAGCAGTTTTGCAATCTGAGCAGTAGTTCAAGAGTTCTTCAGTATCATTTAGTATCTTCAGGCAAAAAGTACAAATCCAGCTTCGGTAGAAGGAGGTCAGGTTGGTAACAGAAAAGAAAGCATCAAAAGCCAGATTCCATTTCTTTGACTGCCTTTTCTGTAGTGTCTGACACCAAAGTGCTTTCATTTTCCAGCATTTTCTCAGTAGTGTCACCATCAACAGGTTTTGCTCTTTCTTTTAACTTCTGCCGTTCATGGACCCAGGGGATGAAACATAATATAGCTCCGCCAATAAGGGGAGGGACCCCAGCCAGGTAGAACGCTACATCATAGGTACCAAGGCGATCACGCAGCAAACCTGAAGAGACAGAGAACGCTGATAAATAATAGGGCCTCAAGAAAATACATAACCCATGTCTTTTCTTTGGATTCAGCAACTTGAGAGCTGCCATAGATTATTATAACCACTAATTCAACTACCAGATGGTTAAACATGGGTGTACATCTAGGTAGAAAGGTATTCCAGAGTTGATTTAAAGACTTCAAGTAACGAAGAACTCCGCATGTCGCCACTTGACTGCTGAGTTACCACCCATCACTAAAAACTATGTGCCATATTTCCTATTTGAAAGTTACTTATTTCGGCTTCTCTAGCACTTGAACCCTACAATGACTTAGGGAAATTCTCCCTCTTTTGGCAACAGCTGCCTTTGATCAAGATGCCTCCATCTTATTCTAGATATACTGCATATATTGCATTCCTGGTAGGCAGCCTCTCATTAAAAAGTGTTTTCCAACAATTCACTCTAACTGGTCTTTCAAAACTCATTCCATGAATCAAATTCTAATAAAGCATTAATGGCTGTGATAGTGTATCCAGACCAGGAAGTGCCTAATCTATGCTGTTCTAGCTTTAAAATTTTCTTCTTTATAATGCTGTATAGCTCAGTTGCATCTTGGGTGTCTTTGAGTAGCACTCACAAGAACTTAGGTAAATTATGCTTGAATATCATCAGTGGTAACGATGATGGCTTAATAGCTAATAGCTCAAGCTATTTCCACCTCCAAAAACTTCCAGCTTTCATCTTTGAAACCTGTACCTTGTCAGTCTCCCATGAAAGAATAAAAAAGCAGCCAGTGTTCCTACTTATAAGAAGCAGTTAAAGTGACTGGAGCTTTTACCCTTACAATTGTTTTCACACGAGCAAATTTTGGAGCACAAGTCATTTTCAGATTCTAGTTTGGAGTCCTTCTGTAACCCAATCAACATATATGCTGTTACCTCAACTGCATGGAAAATGTCAAGTCCTCAATCCAACTGGAAACCTGTCTCTTTTGAGGAATGTTTTACACTTCCATAACTTAATAAAGACTGAAGCAAACTTTAAAGAGCACAGCAAACTAATAACCCATGAGCAGCAGTTAAATTCACTATATATTCTGGTGCATGTGCCAAGAAAACTTCCAGTGTCAGTGCACTGCATAGGATGGAGGAATGCAATATACGCCCAGAGTGTCATGCAACCATGCAAACATATTTACAGCTACAGACCATATCTATACATACCTGCAATGGGTGGACCAACTGTCATAGGTATTGACATGAGTCCCAGTAGAAATCCTATGGCCTGGGAGACATCCTGAGCCCCAACAAGCTCAAAGGCAATAGGAGCCATAATGCAGATGAAGCACCCATCAAACAGGCCCATGAAGAGACAGACAGCAATGAGACCTCCGAAGACGTGGCATAGTGGGATCATCATAGACATCAGGCCAATAAAGAAGAATGAGGCCACCTAAACACAACCAAGGAAAAAATTTTAAGAACATGCTGCATCAAATCAAGAAAGATTAAGGGAGCTGATGAGCCTTCTTGCCTTTGTAGTTAAATTGTCTGCCTTTATTTACTTTAAAATAAATATAAGCAGCCTCCATGGATTACTGCCATCAGAAGTTACATACCAAGATAAAACAAACACATACAACTGTCATGACAAGCGATGAAAGAAGTTCCGCTACCCATTTCACAAGTTCTCAGAATGTGTTTGTAATCAGCTATCACTGCTGCAGTGGTTATGCAAAGTCATTTCTCACGCACTAACATTTCTTTAAAATTTACTCTGCGCTTTTCACAAAAGAAAGCCACAACCACAAAAATACAAAAGTTTAATAGAGCTAAAAAACTATAATTTCACTCGTCATAATTTAAGTAAAAATATCAGTATTATGAGTGATTACTTATGGGTACTTATATTCAACACAGATGGTATTTGAAAGTCTCATTTCAATTTTTCCACTTAAAGGTACCTTGCTGTATTCCTGTAGCCATGCATATTTACAAAGGTTTTATAATCTTAGATTAAGATTGTTTGTTGTAAATTAAAGGAATAAAACTCTTGTCATTCAGCAAAACAAAGCAGAAATAAAAAGAAAATAAAAAGGTAGGAGTTCTGTTTGTGTGCCATCCATATATCACCCTGCGAAACCAGTGTCCTACTGAACTGCACAACCACGTTTTCCATGCATTGGTCACTTAAAGACCATTAAAGAAAAACAAGGTCACTTAAATGACCAGACATCAGTTTTTTGACAGAAATTACATTGGCTAAATGACATCAAATAACTTCATTAGGAAAAGTCTTTAATCAGACAGCTAGATGAAATTTAATTTTCAGGACAGCATAACAGTTCTGTTTTGGTAATGGACTGTATTTAGCATACTTAAGAAAAACTGTTTTGAAGCACCTCAAGTGTGGTATAGAAATAGAAACACTAAAGAACTGAGCTTTGTGTAGGAACTTGATAGAGGTAAAGAAATTCTAAGTTCTGTGTATTCTGATACAGAAAATAAAATATTATTTGAGATAAGTTTATTTCTAAGTAGTAATGTGGTTATCTGCAGACAAACTCTAAACAAGATATTATTGACCAGATTCTTGGTAATATCATATTATGGTATAAGCAGCAGTAAAACAGGAATCACTAGACTTTGTATGAGGAAGAGACAGAACGCATCCTTCTGTTACTAAATATCAAGTTTACAAAGCAAAAAAATCTAGCAACACAGTTCCATAAGAAAGAATGCAGGAGCAGAAAGATGAAGGTTAAACGTGATTGGCAGAACTCTTTGAAGTTGTTCAATTATGAGACAGTAGTGTTCCAAGGGGAAAGGGGTTTCATTTGCATTAGTCAATGTTAATTCTGAAATACTTTTTGCATGAGATAGGATTATAGTCTGAACTGTTGGAGAATCCTGAATAATACTTGAGGTGAATATTCACTTCCCCTCAATGCTGGTTTGAAAACAGGAGATCTGAAGGTGCTGGGGCCTGGCTTAGCCAAAGTTAACATACATTTCTTGCTTAAAACTAGGTAAAAACAAGAGTACTCAGAAGCATCCTAGTTCATGCCCTAAAACAATATTCCATAGTTTTCACTCCTAGCTACTCAAGGAAAAGAATAGAAAAGGTTGTAGTGTTACTGCAAGTTTGGTATTTGTACTTTGTAAATTGTGTATAACACCTCTATACTGCCTTTTCACTTTTTATCTTAATATTGATGTTTCCTGAAAGTAACAACAGGTATTAAACCGTTGCAAATGAAAGAGATACAGTCCCAGTCTCTATCATCAGGGAACCTAAATGTATGCGACTATGGCAACTTCAGAAAGGTGTTTTTCCCCAAAGTTTTTGTTCTCAATGGTGTAGTACAGATAATAGCCATTAGATGTCTCCCTTGTTATTCAATTTAGAATGAGAAAACAAGAACACACGGTGGTTGGTAAGTGCCAGTTACTTTTCAAAAAATTGTACATGTACACTGCTACTTGCTCAAAAAAAAAAAAACCCAAAACATCGTTTATGTGTGGAGGGGAAAAAAGTATATTCTCCTTCATCCCCAAGCTTCAGCATTTCTGTAAGCTCTGACTCCTCCTGCAAGGAACCCTCTTCATGCAGCAAAATCTCCTCAGCTAAGGGCCTCTTACATTCCCCGTGGCTTTACTCATGTGCACCATGCACAGAACATACTTGACACCAAATTATCACCAATCAAAGATCAAGAAAAAAGATCTAAAATCCTTAACAGAGGAAACAGGAAAAATTAATCTTTATGCAACCATTATTTAATAATGGCATAAAACAGGGAAAGCAGAATCTAGAGAATCCCCAAAGGTTTTCTCACTCACATGCTAATGTTAAGTAATTTATTTCCGAGCTGAAAACAGCCAGCAGGTAGTAGATGTTTCCTTAGCATTTAAAATAAAATTTTAAAATCAGGGATTCACAAACTTTGCACCAAAGGCTCCTAGTATCAAAAACTATACATTGAGCTTCCTAAAGTTTTGAAGTTTCTCAAATTTGAATCTTCAGTTTAGTCTGCTTACTTAATAGTACCTGCAGCCAAAGCCTTCAGAATATCGTTTGTATATTCCTTCAGAAAAGCATGAAGACATACCTGCAAATAAACTTTTTTTGCACCAGGAATATAATCTGCCACTCTGCCAAAGATCAATCTGCCAACTCCTGAAGTAATGCCAAGGCACAACAGAAGCACTTCTTCTGGCACGCTGTTGCCAAATCTGTCTTCTACATGCTTCATCTGTTTAAAAAGAGGGTGGAGAAAGACTGGCTTTAGAATTAAAAGGAAGGTACATCTTAGAAAACATCAGTCAAACAGAAGTAATCTGTCAATTTCAGACTTACAAATATGGCTAAAAATGGTCAACTAACTTACTCTGCTTTTACAGATTTTAGAGTAAATTTTGCACAGGCTTATCAGCATTAAGTGCAATACAATAAAAACAATCTGTAACCTGTTGTTGCTTCATTCACAATTACGGAACTTAATTCAAGAAGACAACAAGGCTGCATCTAATACCAAGAAAACTGGAGAACCTAGAAGTATTATCCCCAACCACATTTAAGTTATTAGTCATAGACTTAACATAGCACAGAATCCTCAAGAGCTGGCTAGAACTCATTGCTTCACTGGCTGGGGCATGCCCTCAGGTCTGAAGGTACTGAATGATTAGTGAATACCACCGCAGCACGATGGAGAGAGATGCTGCTGAACTTGTAAGAAAGCTCAGGGCAGGAGCAAGAAGTAGAGGGGCAGAGAGCTGGAGGTCAGACAGTGCAAGCTGGAGGGGTTCTCCAGACATCCATGACCACCATGACATCCAGGGGCAAGGAGGAAGAGGAGCAGGAACAACCTGCAGTGCCGACCAACAGCAAGCGCTTCCAGGAGAGGGTGCAGCTACAGCAGCAATTGTCAGGGCAGACTGGAAGAATGATTTCTCAGCCACTTCAACCTAAAGAACTAAAGCAACAGACAGATGGTCCTGATAGTAGGCCATCAACTCCAGTGTGATGAACTACCAGTGTCAGTAATTCTAACCTTTCAAGTCATGTCTAAAAGAAAAAAAAAAAAATCACAGGACTGACTTGATGGATTTGAATGGTTTTATACTTGTTCCACAGCGGTTTGTAGGTTTGTGTTTGGTTTTTGTTGTTGTGGGTTTTTTCTTTCCTTTTTTTTTTTTTAAATCAACCCTGAAGACCAGAAATTACCCATAAGAAAGACTTTTCGCACAATCTTTTTGAAACATGCTTGGCGATACCAAATACGCCAAAGTGGGCAGTAGAAGATGTAGAAGTCACCTGCAAAGTCCTGTGACCTCTGTGCTGATAACTAGTTGCAAACAAGAAACTGTAAGGACTCAGAGGTGAGAAGAAGCAAACAGAAGAAACTGATTTTAAGTAAAGATGTAGTAAAAAATATTTAAGAGACAAGGTGACCATAGGCTGACAGACCTGGATAGCAAAAGCTATACACTGATATTTGTTATTAATTCTGATTATGTGATATCACTTCAAACTCGAGAACATTTCCTACCTACAAAATGGAGAAGTTTGGTTTTAGTGAATACTTCTAGACCAAAACAGTCAAGATCCTCTCCTGGCCAGAGAGTTAATACACAAGCAGAGCCTTTTTTTCCCAACATACACAGGATTTGCTGAGCAATGGTGATTTGCTTGAGTATAAAATCAGTTGGGTTTTGTTACATGTCACAGAAAGCCTATTAAAACTAGTATTAATTTGTCCAACATAATTGATTTTGTCAGAAACGAAATAAAAAATAAGGGTTAGTGGTTTGGTTTTGTTTTTAAAGAATAACTTCTAGCTTAAATTGAAGACAGATGCTTGCTCTTTCCATGTCTGAGTTTTTTTCTTTGCTTTTTAAGACACATTCGGGAATAGCATCTGATGAAATTTTGCAGCAGGAATTGTTTAAACAGAAAAGATAAGTTGTTCTATTTATTCCTTCTGTCAAAGGTGAGAATAAAAGCTGACAGTTTTCCCACTCCCGCCTTTACGTGCCTGTCAGCACCTGCTGGCCCAGCCAGCGAGAGGAGCCAAGGTGTTTGCTGCCGTTCTTGCCACCTGTTCCGCTTCCATGTTTCTGCAGCCTCCAGCTTGTTTGAGCAGACCTCATTCATCCACTTCCCAGAGGCTTTTCAAGAGGTAAGATAAAGCTCTACATCTAGGTAACTATTAACCCTGCATCTGCAACTGAGTAACTGGATTTCTCAAAGCAGCGCTCTCGAGGGTGAAATGCTGTCCGCTCTTCGATCATGGGGGAAAACACTGGAATCATCAACTCGTGAAGTCAGAAAATAACCGCTACTCATCTCAATCTTCAAATACCTAAATGAGTATTTATTATTTAGCTTTCACTCCCTAAAGCACACCATAGCCTTAAAAAGAGCTTCCAAATAGATGCAAGGAGAAAAACTTTTTCCTCAAGGAGGGCAGCAGGCAGTGGCGCAGGCTGCCCAGAGAGCTTGTTTTGTCTCCTTCCTTAGAGGTTTTCCAGACCCGAGCGCACAAAGCCCTGAGCAACCTGGTCTGATCTCAGAGCCGACCCTCTGATCCTGAACAGCGTATTTGATCTTCAGTGATACAGTCACCAAATAAGCTGTAAGTAACAACAGTATTGTTATCTGAAAATACAGTGATTCAGGATTAATTCAGCCCTCTAAGTGCTAACTCATGGACTTAGAGACATTTCTTCTAACTATAGGTTAAATACATTTTAGTTTGATGAATTACCTTAAATGAAATTCAGATTTCCACAAACTTTTAGGAGGTACAAACACTCCAGAATCCCATGACGGGCAATTACTTGTGAACCTTCGCATGCAGCATCTCATGCATTAATGCTCTTGTCATTGCAAAACTATGCAGTAATTGTGACACTTCAGACATGATCAACAGCAGTCAGACAGGCACGGCGGCACACAGCGGACAAAGGCCAAAGCATTTCCCTATGGGTTTTGCCTTTCATAGTAACGGAGCTAGCTCTTCACTCAGAGCTCTGTGTGTGCTGAATTTGAGGTCTGATTTTTTCAGATGTAGAAAGGGCCTGTAATTTTGCCTGAAACAACCAGTACAACCTCTTCCAGACTAGCACAGCTTCTTTACTATATTAAAATAGGTTATCTTTGTACAATCCACTTTTCCAAATCCAGACAGACAGTGGACAATATAACTGAGTGTATCCCCGGCACCAGCATTTTACCTTATACCTTTGCTCTCTGTTATCAGGGTAATGCATACAAACATACAGATCTTACTGTCCAAATTCTCATAACTGTTCAGACGAGACTAAAAGAATTAGCCACTTAGTAGTGGCAGGAATGCTTCCAGACATACTCTCTTGACTAACCTCTCTCCATCTAACTAAGACCCAGACTTTATGAAGATCTTCCATTCAATGCACGCACATTTCAGCTATACTCATGACTGAATCAAAGATAGAATAATCTGAGCAGAGCTCTGGTTCCTTTTCCCAAACAGGAAGAACCTGAATCCAAAAAGAGTGGTAATGAACAAGTAAGAAATAATTCTTTCTCTGCCAACTGCTTTCCTCCTGTGTATATTCCATTTGGGGAATTCCCAATCAAGTAAAGCTTTAATAGGCTAAATGCAATGCAATCTCTCAAAAGACATGGCCAGCAGCAATGTATGACCTAGAAAAGTTTGAGCACAAAAACCAGAATTTCCTTTAAGTCCTGATGTCTGACATTATCCTTACACTGGTTCTGAATGAAAAAAGGGAATGTTTATAGAGTACTGCTAGCACCATTCATAAATCATAGACGCTATTCCTAATTGCTCCAAATAAACAGTTTTCTAGAAGCACTGAGGGAGTTCTTTTGGGTTTGATTTTTCTTTCCCAGTCAGGAAAAAAAGACAGCCTACACAAACGTTTCATTTTTCATGCTTTCCAGAAATGCATGAGTCCTGTAGAAATCCAGGCGAGGCTATGCTTCCTTAGAACGCAAAGTGGTGGGCCATGCCTGTAAGTAAGAAAGATTAAGCTTTGAATACAGCGTCAGATAAATCTAAAACATAACCTTACAGGCAAAAACTATCATCAGAGACTGAATCGATCATAGGGCTCATGGTATGCAATCTACCCTGAGGCATAAGCACTTGTAATAGCCAGAACTCCTTTAACATTTTTTTCAGTACTGATTGGCCCTCTTAGCCATGCAACAATTTTAAATCCAAATCTGGACTTGTATAATGTATCAGATTTAGCCATCAATCTAGGCATGGCAATACCTCCATAATCTATTGATTTGATTATTACTACTATGGCCTTAAAAAACCCATTCAGTATTATTAGAAGATGTGTGTATATGTAGAAAAATTAGTGATGCTTATCTTCAAGACTACAATTACATCTTCAAAATTTCAGATCTCCTGAGAAAAGAACAGCCTTACTGACCATGTACAGATTTTTCTGTACTGTCAGTGCAATCACACAGCAGCCTTCCTTCGCTGAACAAGTCAATCACACTCCTGAACAAGCCGACTCCTTCAAAGGCCTAGATTAAAAAAAATATTAACTTGTGCCTTGATAAAGATATATAAAGAACTTTGCAGTGAACTGTCCTGGAAGATAAAGTTTCAGAATGTGCTGAAAAACAGACCATAAAGTAACTCTCTAACATAAGGACTCACCACAAAAGTCCTTATATCCTGGGGGGTGGGGAGAAAAAAAACCGGTTTGCCAGACAACTGTATGACACCAGGCACAGGAAAGATCATTTAATGCAAATACATTTCTGGTCCAAACTCTAAAGAAAAACTTTTACTGATGAGCCAAAAGCTAGCAAACAAACCAGCAACTCCTGAGTCCTGAACATCTACTGGAACAATGTTCTTCATGTTAATAGACATGAAATAGCATTACTAATACCTAATGCACATCTATTTTTAAGGGAGTGCCATCATCTTGAAATTGATATAGTAGCATTTTTTTAGAAATTAAATGTCTTCACATAACAAAAATGTGCATATATGCATCTTAAAGATAATTCTTGTTTACATAGTTGTGACAGCAGTGATACTTCCTCTTTCTATCTCTGGTCAATTTGATACATAATGAACAAGAGAAAATTAAAGAAACAAGGTGATTATTACATAGAACATTTTCTGATTGCTATTGTTCCACTAAGTAAAGCAGATTAAACAGAATAATCCATACATCATTAGGATTCAGATTAAGTATAATCTGAATTTCGGGAGTAAACCTGAACATCACAGTTAACAAGTTAACTGTTAAGCCTATTTAACATTAAAAAAAAGTTAAAGAATTCAGATTAGATTAAGAAAAGTTCAGGTTGACAATTACACAGTCAAAATTGTTTTTTCCCCCAAAAGAGCTAGTCCTAAAAAATTTGCCCTAGAAAAAGATATAATTAAAAAAAAAAAACCTCAAAGCTGTTTGTGTTATCTTCAAGAGCATGTGGAGGCAAATGCTAATCATTTGTAAAGCAATTAAACCAGTTCCTAGGTTTTAAGAGAGTGAATGCCAACTGGTATGCCTGAAAGATATTCAGGGAATAGTGCACAAAAGGACAACAAGGACTGAGAAAAACCTGAAGCATGGGGGACAAACAACCCCAACACTGCAGCACAGAAGAGTCCAAGACTTCTACTCTTTCCCTTTTCCAGGCCACTTCATCTCTCAGGATATTTCCACCAGTATTTCCTGGAGGTGTAAACAGAGACTGGATCCCATTGGAGCCGCAAGAGAAGCGTAAAGAAAGGGACACAGGGATGCTGGTGGATCGGTGTGGCAGCAAGACAGAGCAGGCACACACCTATCTGGGGAAGCTCACAGTCACTAAGAGCGAGGGTTAGGAATACAGCCCAGGATATGTGAGAAGGCTGAGAGTTCACTTGTCAAATAACTGACCCTTTTTAAGCATTTTTTAAATTGAGTCTCATTTGTAACTACAATCTACAACTTAGAGTGTTAGTTCTACCTGCTCCTTGTGGCCTAAAGCAGTGTTTCCTGGGCTTATCTTACTCTTAAAACTCAACAAACTGCTCTGTCCAAAACTAGCTACTATCAGCAAGTCCTAGAGTGTTACAGGTCGATCACATTAACTTGAATTTCCAGAATAACAGTAGAAAAGGAAGCAAAACCAGATCTATTCATAAACACCTAATAAGCAACATCGTAAGTTAAGGTTTGACATAGATTTGTGATAGAACAACCAACCCTAATTTCTCTGTGACATGGTCTGTAGCAAACCCTGGCAACAGAGGGAAGGACAGATGTAATAAATCTTGACCTTGGCCAGCATTTTAACATAACAATTCGTATGAGCCAGTTTGGAATATATGACTTAAATGGAACAACTGTAAAGATGGATGTTCAAATGTTTGGAATAGCTATTTTTAATTAGTCATTGCAAAATTGAATATGCCAAAGGCAGCACAATAAAAACCTGCCCAAGTCTTCCACTAATTTAACATTTTCATTAATGATATGGATGGTGAAATAAAGAATACACTTACTAAATTTGCTAATGACATCTAATTATGGGTATTGCAGGCACTGTAAAGGAAAAGACTGGAATTCAAAATTATCTCGGCAACCTGGCATCTCAGTCAATAGTGTGAAATAAATACAAATTTCCATTAAAATAGTAAGTGGTAAAAAATATTTAAAAACACTACCTGAGGTAAAAAAATCAGATGCATGAATACAAGATGGAAGAATGATCTGACAACAGGTCTTTCAAAAGGGAACTAAAGGTTTAGCAGATTAAACTTCAGCACGTTCTAATAATGTCATCATGTTGCAAAAGTAAAGGAATCTATCAATTCATGACACGATGTGACCTTCACGTACCGCTCAGTACCAGTAAGGCCTCAGCTGAATTATTATGTCCTATTTTGGTCAAGACATGGACCACATGTACAGAATCCAAAAGAAAGACCTGGCAATAAGCAGAAATTTGCTAAGTGTGACTTATGAAAAAAAGATTTTTTAAAAGTATTTTAACAGGTCCTTTACCAAACTAAGTCTGTGCTCAAAAAAATGGGTAAATTGGATAAAGTACTGCAATATCTCCAGTCTTACTTTCTGTGATTAAGTGATTTGATGGATGTCTTGGTATAGTCACAAATACATACTTCAGTGCTATAACTTGAAAACAAGCTTTAAAAGCTTTATCTTGGCAAAACAGCAACCTTACAACTGAAGGACGTAATTTCCTGACATTACCACATGCTTAAATTTTAGAAGCATAATATAAGTAATTCCTTCCAAATCATTGCAGCATTTCCTAATGTGATAAGTGTTATCAGCTTATAACTTAGGTAATTAAAACTCAGCATATTACATTTTATGCTATGATGAAGAAATTATGGAATATCAAAACAATGGGATTAAGATATCCTGTACCCAAAGTAACAAGAAAATACTTCATTAACCACTGATTATTAATATTGTATGGACTTATTGAAAAACTGCTTTGGCTAATTGCTGTAAACACAATTAAAGATGTATTCCCAAAGCAGCTAATGGAAGTGAAGCAACTAAAACCTAATATGTAAGTTCATCTTCTTTATAATATTAAAAGCTTAAAGTATAAATTAATTTTATTCAGCATACTTAAGTAAAATTTTAATACACGTCTGCTTAATACTGCTACACATCCAGTCTAGTCTTCCTCAATTTTAAAGAGGAAAAATACATCTATTGTACTACTCTGTCTAGTGATGATAACGCCTTGGCCTTGACTTCCAAACAAATAAGGGCAAACTTCCTTAGCCCAGCCTACAAATAAAACCAGAAGAATATTGAAAAGATAAATATAACAGCATATGCTATCTGTCCAGAAATAAGTGCAAGGAGACACTAAAGTGATTTTTTTAAAAACTAAGAACTGTCAGTAGTTATAGTTACTTCGGTTAAATACCTAATTTCCTTTCTTATTTTTGCCTCAGATATTGCTAAAAATACTACACAAATTTTATAGAAAGCATATATCTAGCTTCTTACAATTCAGTTTGGCAAAGCTAACAGTAATCTTACAGTTAACTATATGGGAGAACAAGTAGCACTAATGGTGCATTAACCAATTAAATGAAGTAGTAAGTGGAAAAAGGGAAGCAATAACACCATTATAATACAACAAGCAAAACTTTTATAGAATATCATGTTAGCTACAGCATTTACACGTCACAAAAGTATGTCTTCTTCCTGCTGAACTTAAGATGTCTGCCTTAGCCAGTGAGTCTTCCTAACTGATTTAAAAAAAAAAAGGATTATTTGACAGGCAGCCTGACTGATGCTCCAAATTGCCCTCTAGGGAAGCTTCTTATTCTTTGGACCGTAAGGACTACTCAGTGAAATTAAAGGTCTTCAGGGCAAGTGAGGTGAGCACACCTTAACTTGAAAAACATTTTGAAAGACAGCTATGAGACTCATTCAAGGTGCCTGGAATCTGCCATATTGAAAAACTTATCAGGGGAGCACTTACATTGTGTAACTACCCAGGCGGGAAGATGACAAAGGCAAAGAGAAGCACTGGAAGCTGGACTAGATCAGAATGAAAGTGTTTATGTGCATCAGTGAAAGTAATCAGCCAGGAACAAAAAGCTTTTACAAAAGGATGGATTTCCATTTTAAAAAACAGGGCTGTTACCTCAAATCTTTCAACTCACCAACAGAATTAACAATAAGGCTGTGCAACTCGTATGTGTGGAAAGAAAGCAGCTTATTACAGTAGCCCTTTCTAAAATTTTCAAACATTCTATTTCTTACCTATCTTGAAGAACAACACAACAGGTTGTCATATTTTCATTTAACACGACAACTCCTCATACAGGGATACAGCCCTTACTCAGGATACAGACAGTCCTGTGCAGTTTTCTTTCCTGCCTGGAGCAATCCAAAACTACCTCTCCCTTTTCCTAAGAAATACTCTGCTCAGTAATAATGACAAATCTTAACTCATTCATCAGAAAAGAACATGAGAAACAACTCACAGTTTGACAATTACTGGCAATCAAATGGAAAGAGCTAGGTTCCAAGATTTCCCCAAAGGAAAATTCAAAATACACAGCAAGAAATTCACAAGTCTGAACAGGATTTAAAAAGCAAAGAAGGTTTCTATGCAGCTGCTCTTGGAACAGAAACTGGACACAAAAACAGTTCTGTATATGAGTGAAGGAAAGTTCTTTACTTAATTTCAGTAATTAGCTTTCTTTACTCTGTATGAGGATAGCAGGAAAAAGCCAACTGTGATCTCAGGCTTCTGGACACTTGTGGAGCTTGAAGAGTTTAGTTCAGGTCAAGATGCTTCAAGCATCCAAAGACAGCATGCTGAGTTTACCATAAAAACAGCACTTTCCAAAAACAAAAAGAGAGAATACACTTTACCATTTTATCTGACTTTGACCTATATGCTGTGTTTGCTATTAGAATAGTTTGTATTACGCAAGAGTACATTAACTACTGTGCTGTTATAGACTAATACAAAGGGAATCATAACGTAACTCAGACTTTTCAATCTGCTAGTACACACCTGAGAAAGACTGTTTTGCTCTTATCCTTCAACATCATCTTATTGTTTGTACCCAAGCATACCTGCTACCTAAAATATTTTTTGTAAACCATAAAACATTTGTTTTATTCTTTTCAGTTTCTGTACTTTCTGTACTTACTATTTTTATTCTTCTCCAGTACTTACTTGGAAAACAGTTTAAATATGCTTTCACAACAGTCACAAGGATAAAGTAGGAAATAATTTATTTCTTTTCCCACCACCACCCCCAATGTCAGAAGTGGACAGTCTAGCCAAGAATAAGTACTGCCGGATCAACATCAAGGAATACTGGGAAAGAAATGGGTGCACATGATAGCTACATAAGTGGATAAAGGGGGAAAATTTCACTAACCTGGGCAGTCAAACTGCAGCAGATGTTGAGATCTGAAGGGAGATAAATGCAAAGATTAGAAAAAGCAAGTAAAGCATGGGGAGCCACTGAAGATTCAGGGTCTCAAAGATACCTGCTTAAATACATTGGACCTTTACAAAACCAGTGCCTTGTTAGTCTTCTGTTGGAGGCAGAAATATGGTAAAGTGGATGAGAAAGGTAATAGTGCTAAAACTGACAGCTATACCTACAGTTTTAACTTTTTTTAGATTATCTACAGTATAGAGAAAAATGTTTAACACAGAGTTACCTGTTAGTACTGGACATAGTTTAAAAGATACTATCCTATAATTGCAAAACAGACTAAAGAGCAGATTCTGGGAAATAAGATGTAGCAGACTTCAGACAAATGACTGATGTAGGAGATCTGAAGAAATGAACAGGTTTCTTGAGCAGCAGCCTATAAAAGCAAGTGAATGCAGTGATGGAGGCTGATTTTTTTTCCAGTGTAAGTAAAAAAACTCCAGAAATACCTATTGCGTATTAAAATTTTACACAACATTTTGAAAGTAGCAAATTTATGACATAATACAAGTGGTTCACAAAACAGACAGTACTTACCTTACAAGAACTGACTTTGTTCAGGATGTATTATGCATGGATATGCATGTATTTTGTTTGTTTAGAGATTTTTGGTTACTAGGGTCTGTACAGCATATATCATTCGTTTCATCATGCTTTGTACTCAAAGGACAGCACATACACCTGGGCTTTATTTCTATCTACTATGGAATCCAGGGACACAGGTCTTGAAGGACAGAGAGAGGTCTGGATTAGGACTGTACACACAATACACAATCTGAAGAGCTTCTTTCTGCAAGGTATGTAACTCCTTTCTACTGTGGCTCCTTTGAGCAGATGCATGTCCCACTGCAGAGAACACAAAGCAACTACCACTGTCTAGGCAGACATGACAGCAACTGAAACATGATGAAATGAGTCTAATCTAGAGATGTCACACCTGACAATCTTTAGGGGAAGACCAAAGAATTATAAAAATATTTGTAAGTAATGTTATGGATGATGAATAGGGTCTTGTTGGGCAGAATGTCAAGTACTGCAGTGAGTTTCATCCTCACTATCCTATAGCTTGTCCTGACACAGCAGCTCAGATCAGTCTGGAGAATCTTGGGTGGTTTCTAAACCCTTAATATTTTCTAGTATAATTCTGGAAAAGCTTTTGTCTGGGGAGGGTGCAGTTTACAAGTGGAAAATGGCTGTTTTTCTGAATGGGCAGTATACAGAGACTGTTTTGTCCTGCATAAATGAGGCCTTTCAGAAACTGAGTATAAGGAAGTAAAAGCAAAGTGAATACAAGTTTTCAAAGTATGTAGCAAGAATTTCAGATAAGTTCCTAAAAAAGCTGTGGCCACAGAGGATCTTATGAGAGCTTGGCTCCTCATTTCTCCAAGCTGACTGCACAGGAATACAGTTTTTATTGGCACACGTTCTATGGGGCCAAGGTTCGAACATTGAAATTGCACAGCAGAATCTGATTTCTTGTTAACAAAAACAAGGCATATCACTGATAGAGACTGACAATGGGTAGAGACAAGTCAAAATAGCTGGCTGGTAAAGAACAGAACTGAAGAACAAGTCATCCTGGTTCAAGGCAGTCCAAGGTGATAAAACAATTGTAGAATAGCTAAATTGCATGGAGACAAGGATCTTACACACTACAGAGGGGAAAAAGGAGGGAATCAAATCAGGCAGCAAAAACCTGATAGACAGCACTATCTTTTTGTCCAAGGACAGACTATGTGGGCACAGCACTAGACCCAGCAGCTTCAAAGTAATGAACAGAGAAGACCTGGAGACAGGCTAAGCCACACAGGGGACAGACTACTATTTATCTGAGCTGTCTGATTTTGTGATGCTGCCTAGAAAATGAGTTGGTGTACATGCATTAAAAAAATTCTTATGACAAATACTTTACAGATATTCCAACCATCTCCATGCCCCTGCCAGGAATAAAAATGTGTGTCTTATGAGGATGGTGAAGATTTTGAATGCAGTTTAGCTTCCACCTGAGAAGCAGGCTGCTTAAATTATTTAGCCTTTAAGTGCCCATCATCTGTTCCGATAAGATATATCTGAAATACATTGCTTCAAAGCTTCCCTACACAGCAGAAGGACCATGACCTTTCTCTCAGATAACAGAAAATACAATTGCAGTCTTGCCCATAGCTATCTTTAAGCCCAGAGCTTGTCTAGAGAACAGATTCACGAGTTCTGAAAACAGTTTACATTTTGAGGGCACTGTATATGTCACTAAAACCAGTGAGCTTCCCCCAATGAATTAGTTGCCCTGGATGTCAAAAGGAGATCATCCACAGAAACTTACTGAACTCTTCTATAGAATTTCAAGAAGGCAGGAGTATATATGTATTTATATATAATAAAATTTATATATATATATATATAAAATTAAATATCTGCCTGTGGAACAGCCCAACCTTCAACAGCCCATATGTGATCACAGATGTAGCCTGGCACATGGCACAATGTACATTTTCACTGTTGTGTTTTGATCTGCAAGCCTGAACATGTTCTAAAACTTAATGCAAGAGGTACACCCTTGCAAACATGGAAACCAAAGAGGCTACCATAACCTTCCCTGTGCCAAAGGAAAAGGTTTGACTCCCAAGGTTTTAAAAAAACCCCATGAGCTCTTTGTTCAGGTCTCTAAATGTTTCGTGACTAAATACTTTCTGTAGAGAAGATCTGTCTGTGTTAGCCAGCTACCTCAAAAACCTGGCTTAAAATCCTCAAAGCTGGCAATAATTCAAATAACAAGGGCCATGGTGTTGTTAACGGTTTTGGCCTAACACAAGCTAAGGAACTTCACACATGTGGTAACATAGGAAATGTTGAATTTTGACAGTTAAAACATAAGAACCAGTCACTCAATTACATTTAACTTCAGTTTGCAGATGAACGGGTTTCCCCAAACCTACTCTTTTTTGGAGACGAAAGTGAGTAATTTCCTATTTCCCAGGAAACTTCTTATTGTAAAAGGTATCATTGGAAAGACATCTGAAAGACCACAGGAGGTAATGAATAGGAAACAGACTGAACTGGAAGGATTATCCAGATGAAAGAGAGCCCAAGATAACCAGGCATGCTGGGTAATGCTGATTCAAGAGTTCAAAATGGGCCAAGTGGTCTCCAAAGGAAACACAGCAAGGTATTCCATCTGTCACAGCTGTTTGTGGGCTGAGCACAGCAGGATATTAGTGGCCTGGTAAGAATGCTTGTCGTCTCTGGCACTTCTTCCCAGCCATTCCTAAGGTGTATAGAAGAGAAGGTGGCTACACTGATTATCTCCATGCAACTTATAATACCATGGGGAGCAAGGAATCTCCTCTGAATTCTTCGACGTGTATTTCTTGGTTTTGTACAGCAAAGCATAGCACCATGGGTGTGTGGCACCACTAGGGTATGTTTTTATTTCCCAGAGAAAAACATCTACACAGGGTCCACTCTTGGCAGCCAAGCTTATTTAGACACTGTATCTTCACTTTGTTCTTACAAAGTTTCCCCAAACATCTGGAAAGACAATGTAGCAACAGATCCAGCAAATCTTGTGTTCTCAAGTAAGATGCCAGCATAGCCTGAGAGTCTGTACCTAGCAATGGTCCTGGAGCTGCTAGATCTTTCTGGAACACCTTTTAGCTGGGCAGCTGCTTGGAAGCCTCTTTGCTTTTCACTGAAATGTCTTTTCCAGTAGAGTTGATGAAAATCTTAGAGCAGAGTCCAATGTGATGATTCCTCAGTGCTGGTTTCTACAATCTGAAGCAATATCTATTTAATTTTCCCAAGAATTAAGTCTGCAGTCTCACTTCCCCGCTCCTCAGAAGCCCAGCTGAACCCACTCTTGGTACATACAGATTCAAAGAAGCAATGAGATACTGAATCGTCAGTACCTATCTATGGAGGAGAATAAATACAGTATTTAAATCTGTCTCCCAAGACAGATTCTCCCAAGGAAGCTGTTGGACAAGAAGGCCCGGCACATGCCATTTATTCTTCTCTTAAACATGAAGCACACAGACACAGAACACATGCACTCCACATAGCTACTGCTAACCAAAAATCTCTACATAGATAAGTATATGCTCATCATGGAATATGAACATGGATAAGCATCAAAAGGAAAAGTCAGATTTACATAGTAAATTAAGAAATAGGCAGCAAAACAGAGTGAGAAATACAGAAATCTATTTTTGTTTTAAGATTACAGTCAGTGTTACGGTAACTTCCTCAGTGCTTATCAATCAATAAGCACTTTTGGGGGTTTTGTAGCTTTTTATACAAGCCTATAACCATAGTTAAACAATAAGCCTAATTTTCAAGTAGATCTAGCCATTCTTTAAGAGTATGAATCTTCTTTATGTAAGAAGATTCAGACTTAGAAAGGTAAACCTTATCAACACACACTTCTATTGCATTTTCTACCACCCAGTTGCTTTTTTAAAAGTAAAAAAAAATGCAATAAATATTTGCACTATTTTGTTCAGCTATTCAAGTTGTTCAGTTTTACATCCTGCAAGGTGTCAAACACTATATGGCAAGACCTATCATTAGCAAGAGGTATTTAACAAAAGTAACTGCTAAACCAAACCATATCTTTTTGTTTGAAACTGAATTAATAGAGATTCTGTAAGTGTCCCAAGACAAATTACTATGGGACTGAAACATTACACTGAAAGTGTTAATATTCTATATTCTCAGTCCTACTAGTATTCCTCACTGTGGCTGAATATTGCTATATCAAAAACACAACACAATATTGGGCCCCTTTTTTGTAAATCATGGAAACATACAATCATTTAGGTTGGAAAAGACCTTTAAGATCGAGTCCAACAATAACCCCAATCTACCAAAATGTATTAATTAATATTGTCCTGAACTCGTACTGAACCTTAGTAGCAACCTTACTTGCTGCTTAGGAAAGGCTAACCAGTGCCAACAGCTATTTTAAGCAGTATTTCTTTTCACCCTGCTAAATATGCACAAAAAGCAACACCATACCTTTTAAACTACCCAATATGTGACCTCATATCACATTTTTACAGAATTGACCTAACAAGCTCATAAGAATTAAAGATGTACGACCCTGATTAAGTACATACTTTAGAGGGTACAAGAGAATAGCACTAAACATTTAACATTAGACTGTGATTCCTGAAAAACAGAAGTTCTGTTTATTAGTAGAACAAGCACAGGACAAGTAGCACAGAGAACAGGCGTACCTTCTTTCACATGTACTTAATCATTTCCTTGTGAGATAGTCCTTTTTAAAAAATAACTTGGAAAGCATTTTGCATTTATCTGACAGACTTCTGTTGTGGATTCACAATTTAAACCTGAATGGACTAGTTTTTTCATTTGGCTATTTGCCTACTTTAGAGGCATCAAAAGAAAGATTTCTCAATCACTGCCGTTTAGACTGGTTTTAAAATTGAGCTTAATAACAGCCATTTGATTTAGTAATCCTATGAGTTATCAGTTTGCTCTTCTATCTGAATTAATGCTAAAAGTATATAATAAAATGAAGTCAAAACCTATTTATAATATTTGTCCCAACTGGATTCCCCAAAATCACATGGAATGGAAAACCTACTAACAGAATTTGACACCAATTAAACTGGGCTAAGAAAAGCTCTCCCTTTTTGGTTCTCCCCTGCAAGAGCCAAAAGGAGTATGATACTTATTTCATACATAGCTGATTTCTCTATGTGGTAATTCCTGTCAGCTCCTTGATATGAGTCCTATCTAACATGCCATATGATTAACTTGTTGGTTTAATTTTAGTTAAAGCCTAGTTCATCAGGAGGTTATTTCCTCTGGTTTTAACAACTTTTACTCTGTCTAGAAGGTATGGTACAGATGGTTAAAATTGTAAGGTCTGGCTAATTCTACTATGCCAAAACACAAAATGAGCTTTTCTTTCTTTCTTACTACAAGTTCCACAATATGCACCCTACTTTCCAGTGTGGTTCAGAAAACAGAAGACAAACAGAAATCAGGGCTGGCCTCAGAAGCACTCAGAGACCCTGCCTGGGACCTTAAGAGCTCTTCCACCATGCCAAGCCAATGGAGAGCAGCTAATGTGCAATAATTGGAGCATATGAAGTCTGTAATCTCCAGTTACCATGGACCCAAGTAGTGATACACAATAACCCTAACCAGTAGGACCTGTGGCACCTGTGTTTCATCACATGGTCAAGCAAATCCACCACTCTTGACAGAAACTACCTTTCCAGGTGGGAAAAATAGGACTTGGTAAGTACAGGAACCAGGCCTGAGGACTATGGGAAGAGTTGTAGACATGAGGCTTCATGTATAAGTGTTTTCTTAGAGTACTTGCAATGAGCATCCCATTCTAATAGTCTGGCTGCTGTTGGCCAACTCTAATTTCAAAAGTTTTAGCATAATGAAAGCTGTCACTTGTTCAAGTATCATATCCCCTTTCCTAGTATTTCTACAATTTTTAAAATGCATTAAATAATGGAACAATAGTAACTTTCATTTTCAAAAGCTGAGGCAAGCAATCTCTGGTCTGGTAGATGTAGCAGCAAAGTTATTTTTTTCTTCTCGCTTTTGACTTATCTGGAAGTATGTACTCTTACGTACTTCTCCATGTACATAAAATGTGGGGGGTTTTTTATCAAAAGCAGACAAAACCAGGATAAAAGTCCAGAGCTATCTACTGGAGTTGAAGTATCTGTGTTGAAGGGCAGAACCCATGCTGTTCCTTCATGAACACTCATCTATTCACTTTCTCAAACAAATCCACAGACTTTGTTTTAAATAGTCCCCCAACATACATCCCACCAGCACTTGATATTCACGTATTCATGTTTTCATAAGAATATATACCTCTTTAAATGAAAACAATTTTCATTTCTTTTTGGAATTATTAGTTTTGACTTAGAAGGATGAGTGTTTGCTTAGTTCTAAAAGCAGACCTAAATTCCTGCATGAGTTCAGGTTTATTGTAGAAATAATTACAGAAATGGTGGGTTTAGCTGTGAGAACACTTCATTCTTTGAGGCCCAGGCAGCAAGTTTAGTGTTAGTCCTACAACTGCATCCTCCAACCCAGCAATTCAAACTCCTGTTTTCTTTTATAGATTTCTGCTACTGGGGATACATACATCCATTCTTGGCAATCACATAGAAAATAATTATAAAATAGGCTTTAAATATTTCAGAGTATGGTCAAGAGTCCTGGTACATAACACAAGTTAAGTAGTACCTGAATCCTCCATATTGAAAGGTACCTAAATTAAATTTTTGATAGAAATCTGAATCAAACAATCAGATGGTTTGAAAAATTAAAGACAAAAATTCAAGCTATTTTGCATTTAATAATGTTATCTGTAAGGCCAAGAATGAAAACTAAGCTTGTTTAGAAAGCTTTTATATAGAAGTAGTGGGAGCTTACTATACAGTGTTTAAGATCTTCGTCTCTAGTTTACAGGAGGACCAGAGACTTATACAGTAAAATTGAGTAGAGACAAGTAAATTAAAACAAAAACTTGTGTTGCAGGAGAGGGTTTAAATAATAAAATTTGTCAGTGAAGCTTCTCTCTTCTCAAAAATGGCACACAAAGCTAACTACCATTGAAGGTTTTATGTTATAAATGGTTAAGCTTCATGGTTGCACTGAAACTGAGCAAAAATAAAGCTGGAATTTAAATCTGTGTAATTCTGAGGTAATCTTTAAAATACTAGATTCTAACTCTACCTTGGAATAATTTTATAGCTATATAAAACATTATATTAGAAACAGCCTTGATCAAGTTGTTTTCCTGTACTGCAGCTGTATTTCGCAATCAGAATTTGTGCCAATCTGATACAGGAAGAAAAGCACTCAACAGGAGTGAAAGCACACCATAAAACAAAAAATTATATAATAGGAAAAAAGATAAAGTGGTTTGTCCTCTACAAGTCAACCAGCAGCTTTAGTCCAATCTAGAAACAAGCAGCATTCGTACAAAAGTCTTGATAAAAAATTAGAAGCTTTTTGTTAAATAAAACGTATTTTAGAGATTGTGTGACTGCTTGTACAGCCTTGTTTTTCAGTTTTCTGCAAGTGTCAGCGATCATTTACAATCTGTCCAATAGCTTTCTCTACAACCCTTCCCTCCTACTCCTCTGAGCACTGTTCTATTTCAAAAAATCTCTACAAAACTTCTGGGGGATTAGCAGAAGATGTCACAATAGCTTAGTCATCCCATTGTACAGTCCTTTGAAATAGTACCATTCTAAGCATTATAGTTTGATTGTGTAGATTTTTTTCTAAGTAACAAGAACTAGCCACCAGCCCCTACCCTTAAGTAATTTTTAAATTAAGTATTTGATGCAGAGTCAGTAATCTCACCAATGTATTACCAGAAAGCAGTGACACCACCACTTGCTATATTACATATAGACCCATGGGCTTTTAAGAGAGCTGAAGATTTTTGATAGATAGATTTTTGATAGATTTTTGAAGATTTTTGACATTTATCAATCTTACTGTTCTGTCAGGGATGACTAAAAAATATTAATATGATCCTTCTGTTTTCATCATGGGTACTACTATTCCATGCTCTTGAGCAAATACTGTTGAATATGATGATGTGTAATGGTCTAAACAGAGCATCCCATTGCAGGTTGTGGTCTTTTTCCCCTTTCCCTTTTAAGCCTTCTGGTTTGCACCACTTCAGTTTAGACAGCACCACCAAGAAGCCATTAAAAAATAATTCACCATTTAAGTAGTGCAACCAGTGCCACTCAGATACATTTCATGTAATACATCTCCCAGTTGCATCAAAATTTCTTAGATGAACAGTGTGCTACAGAAAAAAAAGTTCTGCTAGGGAAACAAATTAACTTTAGTACATATATAAGAAACGTCTGATTGACAGCTTCCCCATCATCAGAAGCTAAAACTCTGTTTACTACAGACAGCAACAAAAACCAGCTAAATCGGCAGCTAGAAGCACCGGTTAACCAGATCAGTTATATTAGTACTATAGTGGTAAACTACAAAGCTAAAGTTTGAGAGAAAAAGATCCAAGTATTTTGCTTTTAATAAACCTGAAAAATGGTCAATAAGATATACTGTAAAAATGCACATTTTACCAAACATACCTCAATTTAAAGGAACAAAAATCAGAAGTTTAACCTGTTTTCTCTTACTTACTTCTTCCGTTATTCCTCTGAAATGCACAAGTATCACTGGCAATGTATGCAGCTGAGTACCAAAATAAGGAATTCTCTTCAGAATAGTAGAGAATACCTTTAAAATGTCTCTTTTAATGGTGAAAGTACATTAAACCTTAGATTGAGAAACAAGGAACTAAAATTTTAACTGGCTTTAGTAATAGTTCTGATTAGAGCCCCCTTTTAATCACAGACAAGATCAAAATTAACTCCATGTTTCTCCACAACACAACTTGCACTTTAAATATTGCATCCTATCGCCAATTATTTTCTCAGTCCATAACACAAAGGTCAATAGCTGTCATTTTAAATACATCATATACAGGAAGAAGTATGCACTTACCAAGTGAACATAAGGCACAAAGTATCCGAAAAGTGCAGCTGGGATCCCAAGAGCCCAGATTCGGTAACTGAGAACTCTGAAAACGGAGAAATTGCAAATCTTTTTTTCAGAAGAAAATCTGAACTTTCCTTTCTTTCCTTCCTCCTTGTCTTTGGCGTTGGAAACGAGAGGTTTGTACGTAAAGCCAGCCAGGAACAGAATAAACATAAGAATGCACAGGACCCGCAAGGTGTTGAAGAGGCCAACGGAATCGATCAAAGCTCTCAAGAGGAAGGGCAGTGACACAGTGAACAAGCTGCTGCCTGCAGTCACAATCCCATTCACTAGTCCAAGGCGTTTCTTGAAATAGTGCCCGAGAATGACCAAGGATGGCTGGTACGCAAAAGAGCAGCCACAGGCAAATAAGACTCCATAGGTGAAATACAGAGGTTCAATAGTGCTGTATTGAAGTAAAAAAAAAAAGGGAAGAAAAAAATCATTAGTGTTATGCACGATACTGTATGCTGACATTCACCTACCACATTCAAGACAGCTTTTCAATGAATTGACATATTCACAGAAGTTAATTACAAGTTTGCATGTAATTATAGTTAAAATACATTGTGTCAGCTTAATCCAGCAATCGTTCTATTTTCTTCCACTGAAAATTTCATAGAATTCACTGAACAGGTAAAAAGGTAAAATTATATTTAAATATTGTTACACCAAATATTCTGACAAAAATAAAGTTTTAAAAATCACTGGCAGTGTGAATTAGCCAAATAAGTTCAACCACCGTTTTTTGGTTTTTTCTTTTTTTTTTTGGTTGGTTGGTTGATTGGGTTTTGGTTTGGGTTTTTTGTTGTTGTTCTTTTCTTTTCCAAAGAAAACTACACTATTTTGGTTTACACATTACTTCACTGTGCTAGCAGCTCACATGAAATACTAAACATGCTTCATGAACCCAGAAAAATCAAGTGTTTACATCGATTGAAAATATAATACCGAAAGTAGTAAACATCACTAGTAAAGAAAAATAAAACATAAGACTACTGTCAAGTTATTATTAGCAAATGATAGACTTTTTAGGCATTAATTTTTGACAAATATTTCCCTTTATTAAACATTCTAAATTCAGTGTTTTGAACCAGATATTGGGTATGCTAAGAAAGAAACAGGAAGAAATAATAAAGGGTGAAACATTTCAGCTGATATTAAGGAGGATTTTCATCACAGGGTTCTCCAGCATTACCACCCACTATACAATTGAAATGAAGCAGAGCCATTGTATTAGCTCACAGGCAGACATGTGACATTAAAAAGGTACTTGTTCAATAAAACTTATCAGTATGAAGTAACAGCGTTAGAATAATTATACTAGTATTATAGTATCAAGTCAAAGGAAACATTTTTTACATTTAGATAAAGGAGGCAACATGTGAGAAATGTTTTTATACAAGATTTGAGGTGCTACATGATGATTTATTGAATTTATTTTTTAACTCTTTTCAATGAATCAGGAACGCCTGTTTTGTGGATTATTGTGAAAAAATATTTGTGTAACACAATATTGTTGCTTTCTACATTAAACTATGAAAAAATTATTATACACCAGGTAAGCCAGCAGAAATAACACACGGGGGAAAGATGGATTACCTTTATATTTCTGGTTATTTTTCATTGATAACCAGGGAAAATAAAACCAGAAGTTATAAAATGAGAGGAGAAACATAATACACTAAGGACAGAGAACTTCTGCTTCCAACTGTAAGTTCATTCAAAGAGTTTGCAGCAGGACATACATAGTATAATATTTTCCTGCATTACAAATACTCCTACATCTCAGCTTCCTAAGAGATAAAATTTGTATTAAGAAATCAGTATATAACAAAGGCAGTAAATCATATTTACATTTATCTACTGTACAATGTTTTACTTCTAGAACATTGACTTCCATATCTGAACTATACTCCCTCAATTAACTGATAACATCATAGGCATAAATCATTTTAGTGTTAAGTAACATGACACACCAAGAATTCATATCCACATGGCGCATACTCTAACAAGAATTTACCTCTTCTTTCAAAGTGCTCCTCAAATTCTAAAACAGAATTCAAATATGATGAAATATGTTTTAAACCTTTACAAATGAAATTCCTTTTGTATGCCTCTTCTGTGCCCTGTTCCACTGGATATCAGGGCAACACAAGGATGACAGAATTTTGTTCAAAGGAAGAAAACATCTTTCCTTTATTAAGAGGTTTAATTATAATAACAAGACTGTTTTAGTATTCACCACTTAATATGCTACTGGAAGGTGAGGAAGAAGACAAACTTCTCCAAATGCATTCTTTTACTCTCCCTCACTTGTGGTAAGAAGCCTCTTAAAACATATCAGAAAGCAGGCTTTTTGCTTGCTTTAATTAAATGATTTAAGCACAATATTTGCACTTGGATTGACAAAAAAAAAATCAGAAACTTTTTCAATTATCAGGAGAACAGAGCTTTATTTTTCCCATAAATACACATTATTCCAAGATTAAATATAAACACTAGTCTCAGTACTTAGGACAGAACTATTTATCTTTCCTTCCTGTAAATTTGTGGATATGTGTTCACATAAGGGGAAATATGCCCAAACTAGCTGTATTAGCTCAGACATAGTGCCAGACAGCATGGCTATTCATCCATCCAGAGCACAGCCAGCTCAGAGCACAGGCACAGAAAACATTTCCACAAGCCTGGCTTTAGAGGTACATTTTCACCTATGTAGGAAACTCTTCTGAATTTTGCTTTTGATTGTTCCTGTACTTATTCTGCTCAGGAGTAGGGTAGGGGGAAGCAGACTGAGAACTAGACCTAACTGTGGCTTATTTCTGGCTACTTCTTATGCCATATTCACTAACCAATTTCTGCTGATGACTGGAATAAGTGAGTAAATTTCCTGTTTCCTCATCTTTTCCTGGGCATGTCCAACAAATCAGCTGCTCTAACTTCTTAGGATTTCTTCTGCAAAAGTTAGAGAAGTGTGCAAGAGGAAGTGTAATCTAGAGGGAAAAAAACAACACTCAACTACTGTTCAAGTTTTTTCAGTAACACAAGAACCGAGATTTCCTTAATAAAGCAAATAAGCTCCAAGTATATGTCACTATACTAAGGTTTTCACTATCTCTATATTTGGCAATTGGACTGGTAAGAATAGAAGACAATAGCAAAATTTTACTTAAATATTAACAACTTCCTGAAGGACCTACTGCATATGTATCACCATTAAAACTGTTTTAAAAGCAAATTGAGAGAATGAGGCAAAGGGAGGAGACAGAAACAATGTTTATGTATCTGCTAAAACACAGCATACATGAAGCAAGCGTACAAGTTTATCCACAGCAACGCTGTTGATCTTAGAGCATTAATCTTCTGTTGATACATTTATATATAGTGGTTCCTGTTCAATAGGAAGTACTGTTATGAAGTTATACTATGTTTTTTAAATTACTTTTGAAGTTGAAAGTACCACCTGGAGTTCTCACAAGTCATAGCTAGAAAGAAAAAAACAAAAACAAATAAAACAAGGTTTCTACTCTAACAGATAATGTAAAGTAGCACTGCTTACTCCTTCATATGCTGTTGACAGGATCAGCATTACCTCTACACTGTGAAAGTGATAAAGTACTTTGAACAAAGAGAAGAATTGTTTACCTTACAAAAGAACTTGAAAGGAGTCCAGCAAGCCCTACTGCAGCTCCAATAACAGCTACTTTTCGGCACCCAAACAGATCTGTGAATATGCTGACTATTGGAGAACAGAAGAAGACCATCCCCATAGAAAGAGAGCTCACCCATGCTGCAAAATAGGAAAAGACAGCATTTTAGAAGACCAAGTAACAGCTTTCAGCTAGTATTTGTTTTAGTTCAGCAACATAAAATCTTAGATAAGTTGGGTAACAATCAAGTAACTATTTTTAAAATATTTAAATTCATTTTAAAATATATTTATCCAACATGGTAAAAAAGCTTGACCAATTTACATGATCAATTGATTCAGACTTGACAAGCTCAAGGAATGCAATTAGCTAAGAAGTTATTATTACTTTAAAAAAAACACCACAAGCCACAATTATCCCTCCAGTATCTAACCTGGTATTCAAACAGATGACTAGGCTATTAAAGATACCTTTGAGGCTCCGTATCCATTCTGATATCAATTAGCACATTTCACTTGATCTAATTCTAGATTTTAATGACTTTAAACAGCTAGGTTTGCTGAAAAAATAATCACACAGATCTAGATCATATTGAACATTAATAATAAAGGAGCAACAATAGGCTTTTATACTGTAATATATACATTAGGAACATGATTAAACTTGAGCTAGTACTACCCATCTCAATATAATGGGAAATTGTCACTACATCTGATACTGCTCCAGCGTTAGAGACGTTGTTAAAACTTTGTTTATAAATGAATCTTTACATCAGTAAGATTCAGTCCAGGTGAGTACACTGAAGTTTTAGCCACAAGTGGTTTTTTTACTCCAAGTATACCAAAAATAACTTCAAATAATTTAGGTAGAAGATAATTTGATTTAGTTTTAAAGTAATCTTTCTGCTTCACTTCATAGAGATGTTCAGAACCATATCATTTACCTTCTATCATCTAACCATTTTTTCAGACATGCATTATGGATGTTACGTGCAACAGTTCTCCCATGGCATAAAGGTAAATCAAGCTGCTGTAAAACGCTAGTTACAACAAATATACTCAGGTGGCTACATGTCCCCATCTATTTGCAGGGGGAGGTAGTGGAAAAAAAGCTTCTGATGCAAGATGCATCAGAAAGAAGTATTTTCACTTCTTTGAGTTGTACAAGAAGATGCAAGAACTCTTTCAGTCTGGAATGGATTTAAATCTGTGTAACTGGGAGTTTGATTAAAGATTTTTTTCTTACAGACACTGTTAGATAAACAACTGTGATTCAGCAATAAGGGCAAATAAAATTATCTAGAAGAAAAGTATAACCAAGAGACCTAATGAAGAATATTTGCAGGTGTATCTATCAATCAACACCAAGACTTAGAAGTAGTGTTGTTAAAGCACCAGTGAGCCCTACACATTGATGAAGACTCCATTGTGCAAGGCACAGAAGACAACAGAGCAAAACAAACAAGCAAACAAAAAATTGTTTCTTCAAAGAGTTTACAATATAAGTGAAAAACCAAAAGAGAACAGATGGCTAGAAAAAAACAGAAATGAGAGTAGAAGAAATAAAACCTTTATTTTACAGCAAACAATGTTCTCAATGAGCCATGACCTAACTGGGGCAGTGGGAGTGTTAGTGGTGGGGTTTTGAGCATGTGATAAATACAATGGAGTTCCAAGGCACAATCTGAAGAAGAGCGAGGTACTTTTATGGGTATTTTCTGGGTACGACTAACCCAGACAAGATAGCCCTGCCAGCCTTGGACCTCTGCAGCTGTATGAAGGGAGAGCACAAAAGACTAGGAAGAACAAGGCCCCTGTAACACTGAAAAGCAAAGACCAACTATCCTTTCTCTTTCTCTACAGTCAAGGAAAGATCAAATGCACCTTGAGTGTGGCAAGAGATCTAAATACATCTGTCCCATTTTATAGCCCAGATGGCTCCTGATATTGCAAGACAACTACCAACTAAAATTTGTAAGCAGGAGATTGAGTAAATGCTCTCATATAACCTAGACACCAGCCAGTTGCAAAGCTTCTAAGCCTAACTTCTACAAGACTCCGCATCTTTTTACTTATCTTTCCCAGAGTAAGGTGTACAGAGCCTGCAGTCCTACTGTCCAAAGGAAACTGCAAACACTAGGAGGAAGAATTTCCATGGCTTCCTGTCAGCTCTGCCAATAAATGGTAGCTCCACCACCATCAACAGTCCTCAGAATCTTCACATGACTTGCAAAGGCAGCACTAAATCACAGAGTACCCCGACATCTGGGGTATCTGCAAAGCCAAGAGAAATAGCAGCTAAATCTTGAGAAGCAGGCATTACAAGGCTCCCGGTCAGAGTCACAGTGGTACAAAGCTACCAAGGAATGGTTGAACCTCCTACCAGCCTTCCTGCCTAAGTATAAGAGGACAAAGACAACTGTGGCACTAGACAAGCCCACCAGAGACTACTGGTTATGAGAATCCATTCTCACAGGGACAGGTACATACACCCCATCCACAGAGACAAACAGATAAAGAAATTGGACATCTGAAACAGTTTAAGTAGCTTGCATGAAGTCACAGACTAAGTTACTTCAGAGCCACAGGTATGAGCCCAGTAGTCCTAACTTCCAGTTAGCACAGGCTGTGATTCAGTTAGCATTCTCCTTAGTGAAATCAAATAGTTTGCAGTACTTTTTAAAGGCTTATACAGCTAATACAAGTATTGACATTTAAAAGCCTGATGTGAAAACATTCAGCTCAAATTACATTCAATTAATGACATGCTGACTTTGTCTCTTCATGCTTGCAGGTACTAATCAAACAAATAAACCTTTCTTATCACTTGATTCTCTCCTTTTTGTTACAGCAATGACAGGCAA
>JAVSBS010027892.1:0-21930 GCA_033124195.1 Coracias cyanogaster | reverse complement strand
GATCTAGCCTAAAAAAGAGGAGAAAGTTTCCCACTGATTTTCAGCACATACAGTTAGGAGGAAGGACAATGGTCTCATCTGAAGCATTTCAGAAAGGCATTGCAGAAGTGGAAGCTCAGGCTGTACCACCTACCTACCTAATGAAAACTGGAGCGCTTTAAATTACAAATTAATACAAGGCTCTTGTGTCCTACAGAAATGTAACTTAAGAGATGCTGTTGGCAGGTCTTGTATGAACAACTTTATTATTCAATGAAAAGAATGTTCTTGAGGTTTAACTTAACATGTATGTGTAGTTCAGGAAAATTTACTGTGTTCATCCTTTGTGAAGAAACCTAGCACCAAAAAGAATTAAGAAAAACAGCACATGTGTAAATTGTTAATTTCCTTAAGGCAAATAATTCTTGCTACAATATCTTGATCCCATGAGGAAATTGATGGCTATAAAATACTAAATTCAAAAGATCCAAGTAATTTTCATTTTCACTTGGCTCAAGTAAGTTTTCAAGCATTCTTACACTTTCACTCAGTATGAAAAAAGATACAATGAACTGTTTTCCATTTTTAAAATACAAAGAACTGTCCCCAAGAAAAGTTACAAATGCAGCTTGCCAGAATAATGGGAGCTCTCTAGTACAGTTATTACGTATTAATTAAAACATTTCTACTCCAGGCTATTGGCTGCTTTCCTGGCCACAAGCTGGCTACATTCCAGAGCTGCTAATTCAGATACTAATACAGCAACCTAATTGCTACATATAGCTGCTTTCATATTCATATGCAAAACATTCTGATTGCTACAGAAGAAAAGCTATTCCTACTTGAAGGACTTAAACCTTCCCTTAAGGCACTGGAAGTTAAGAATTAGCTCCACAAAACATGCAATTATCGAATAACTAATTCCCAAGCTTCCCTAGATGGAACAGAAGTTACCCTTAAGATAAAAATATCAGACCAGAGAGCCTATTGGCAGCATCTATACTGGAAAGTGCATTTCTGTGACACTGAAACACATAATAGATGACAAAAACCCAAAACTTTATACCTAAAATTATTCCAAAATGAAAAGTCACAGCTAAATGCTCTTTATCATTTCACTCCAAATGTACTTCAGCTATCATCTGAGTATGTTTATTTCCATTCAGAAGTCTATAGCAATGAAACTGCACCACCTACTCCAAACATGCTGCTGTGTTACCACAAGTTTTTAAAAATCAGCCTTAAATAGTGCCTTTTATCTTCAGCTATAAATATAGTATCTAAGCATTCATAAAATCATTCCCATTGTCACAGCTAGATTACATAATACATATTTATCTACTAAAATATAAGCCAAGCTGTTAAATCTTAGTTCATTCTTTAGACTCAAACACTAGGACTTAGAGACACAGAAAAGAAAGCATTAATACTATATCACATTGGAATATGTTATCATGCATAAATTCAAATAAAGGCTACTCATCCATAGCATTCCTCTTTACAATAAAAAAAACTTCCATGTGTTATAATAAGAATCTTATCAGTTTTAGCCTCACAAGTGTCTTTCAAGTGGTTGGTTTAACAAAGTAATAACACCCTTCACTCTAATGAACTTCAAGAATATTTTATTATCTTCCCCTGAGATTGTTCTGGTTGAGATAGGGAACAAAGCTACTGTCTGTAAGACAACTGATACAAGACAAGTGAAGAGAAGAATGTTTAAATTGAGGATTCAAAAAAAATCAACTAAAAAAAATATTGTTTCCTCACACAAAACAAAGTCAGCTGTCTGTTTATGTAGCTCACACAGCAAACCAAAACAGCGGTAAAATTATAGTTCGCTGGGTAGCTTGCAGAATAATCTGTTTGGCAGTACGCATACTGAGACAGAAGCACAGACTGTGGAAAGTGAGAGCAAACTTTCTGCAGATCAGTATGTGACAGACAAGTATGTGAAATTCTTGTTTTGTGGAAAGTACTCTACAACGCAGATTTCTAAGAAAAATTATTTTTAAATGATCATATGAAAAACAATATAGTATGAGTTATATGAATGGTAGATGTCTGAAAATATTTCACTGTCTCGCACTGAAAATGTTTGCGCTGAAGTAGCCTATTACAATAAAGTCATAATGCAAAGTTAATAACTGCTTTCATAGCATTGAGTAACTTCTGAAAGCTCAACTTTAATATTTAGAAGGGTTTTCCTTGTATTTCATAGAAATACTTGAACAAAAGGGAAGGACAGCATTTACAATATTAAAATCTTCATGCTTCCATTAAGTTATTAGTTATGATTTATGCAAGAACACAGAAGCTTGTATTGTACTCTCCCAGCCTCCAACTATTAACAGCTGAGGGACTTCCTAAGCCAGGGATTTTTTGGTTTTTCCTACTAAACAGATTTGGACATTACTTTTTTCAGTATATTTATCAATATTCTGTGGATTTCTCCTCCATGAACTGCCATCCTCTCCTGGAACACTTACATGTTTGCAGCATCCACAATATCTTAGAGTAAACTACTCTGTAAGTCAACTACGGAATGTGTGAAGGACCTTCACTTCAATTATGGCCATTTACATACATGGATATTCTCTTCAGCAAAGCAGATAATCGGCTTCTGTAAGAATACTTGTTGTAAGCGTAGCTCAGGAATTTGAGAGATCTTGCTTTGGAGGAAACAGAGGTGGTTGTTGAAAGTTATTTCTGAGAATAATTTGATCATCTCCAGCTAGCATTAATAATTCCTTGCCTCCATAATCACATTTACATGGCATTTACCTTTAAGAAGAGAAGAATTGCAATACTGTGTAGATAAAGACTGATTTAGCCCAGTATCCTGTTTCTGACCACCACAAAACACTTAAGACCAAGAACATCTGAAAAAGGGCTAGTATCCTGCAATATTTTCTCTGGCTATATCCTCCAACACCCAGCAGCAAGCAGCTTAAAAATCTCCTAAGCAGAAAGTTGCATCTTAACCATTCTTGAAGAACATTTAGTTACATAAGCATTCCTTTGGCTTCACTGCATTTTATTGTAATCAGCCACAGAACATGCTCAGGCATCAGCACCACACAAAAAAATAAACTTTATTTTGAACCTGCTCATACTTTAATACCTCTGCTGTAAGGAGTATGAACTAATCATCCCTTCTAAACTTCATCTTGTAACATATGATCTTGTATGCCTTGATCAGGTCTATTCACAGTAGCTTCTTCTCCGAAATGAAGCATCTTTTTTACTTTGTCTTTGTACAGAAGATACACTTTTCCCTCTTCACCCTTTATAACGGGCATAATCACATCATACTTTCTGCAAGAGGGTAGTCATATTAAATGCTGTGTGCAGTTCTAAGACAAACAATAAGCTTATGTGCTAACATAACTTTTTTCATTCTCTGTAGCCTAATTAACCTTTTTTTCCCCCCTCTTTTTCTTCAAAGTATTGCAACGGCTTTAGAGTAAAGATGTTTAGGTTTTTCTAAACATTCATGACCTTATTTTCCTGCTAATGGTAATGACTGATGTAGAGGCCTTTTTTCAGCATGTATTTGGATTATATTTCTCCCATGAGACATACACACGCACTGAATTTGATCTGCCATATTAATCACTCAGCAATAACAAGAACTCAGCAAGGCTAACAGTCAGCCACCAACATGCTCACATATGATGACAGGCTACAAAGTTTGAATTTGTTTAGACTGCAGATGAAAAGACCAGCAGCTCACAAGGAATTCCATTAGTGCCTCCATACACCAAATGGGTGATTTTTACAGAATATAGAGCTAGTCTTTTTTCAGTGGTGCACAGTGACAGGACTAAAACCAACTGAAACAGCAATAAAGTATATTCTGATTAGACATATTTTTTAGGCTTGGCCCTACTTTGAATGAGAGGTGTCAGACCAGACAACTAGAGTTTCTTCCAACTGAAGTTATTCTAAGACACTATAGTTTATGGAATAATAGCATTCTAGACCTCTGCTTCTTGAAAAACTGGATTCTGAAGATAATGTTAAACATTAGCAGTTCTTCAGAAAATAAAACTTAGGTCAGCAGATTAGAACAACCACCAATCCCTTGTTTGTGAATCTTAGAAAGACAAAGCCTCTTTCAGGTAAAAAAAAAAAAGCAGAACTAAGCCATAAGATTAAAATATTTCTTCTTTTTCTCCTTAAGAAATGAGTAGGAGTTGAGGGTATCCTTGAATTCTAAGCCAAATAGACCCTTACAGGTAGATCTCACAACACCTATTGTTAGTATTATAGATGTAAGCTTCATTACTTAGAACTGTATCTCCCTCCTATAGATACATTTTTTCCACCAATCTTGTTTTATTTGTGTTGCACATGCCCAGAAGCACAGGGTTACCCTTTGCCTAAGGCACTCCAGATACAGCCTCTTCTATCCATTATTTATTTTCCTTTCTCCAGGAAAAAGCAGTCATTTCCAAAAGAGGGACTTTTCAATAGATGTTAGGTAACCAACAGAACCATTAGAGCTAGTAAGCATCTGAATATCCTCCCGTGTCCACAGAGAGTTTCTGTACATCTGCCTCCTAGAAATTGCCAACCCTACTTTTATCCAGCCTACCACTACCCAAAGACGATGTCAAATGCCTGATGCTATATGCCTTGCCTAACACATGCCTGTGAAAATTGCTTCACTGCCTGAATTTTGAGGAATTTCATTAGTTGTGGGTGCAAAAGGGAGAGCAACTGAATTTCTACATAGCTGTTCCCATTACTGAACAGTTCACAGATCACAGAACAGCATGTCACCAGAAAAGAAATGCCAATGTTGAAATGCATATATTGACACACTTAAAATTCCTACTGTCAAAAAGTGCACTGCTTGTTCTATTCAAGAGATCTACTGATCCCATTAGAGAAAGTATGTGTTTAAGGACTAAAAATAAATTTATGACATAATGCTGCCACAGGAAGTATACTATACTCTGAACTCCAGTTACATGACTACAGCTTTCAGTTTGCTTGCTTTCACATATACAGTTTGCAGTTTTCTGAGATAGGCCCTCCTTTAAAAGCAATACAACCCAAAAAACCCCCCAAATTAAATACCATTTTAAATGAAAATTCTAGAACATTATGGGCAAAGAATTTACTGCAAGGACACCAAAGCTCTCTTGGACAGGCTTTAATAATCAGGATTATCTATAAAGGATCTAATCATATTTCTACAACACTTTCAAAGATCATGCCCGATACACAAAGATTTATAAACCAGGGATTAGTGGAATTATCTGACAAGAATATAAGACATTGTTTCTTCCCCTCTGTCTTTTATTTCTTGTCATTGAGGAACAAGAATTTTACTGAATGACCTTATTAAGGATACTGGTAGTTAAAATGAGTCAGAAACCAATATATATAAAACCAACTATATAGCACCCACTGGATCCCAATAAAGAGATCTTTGAAGAGACACCCTGCTTCCATATGACAATAGTGAAAGAGCGTCTGTTTTCAGTAGACATTAAATCATTAGACAGTGTGAATTAGTTTCTTCTGAATTAAAAGACTGAACTCAGATTTTACAAATAGCTGTAAGCTCTCTTGTCTTTGTCCAGAGCATCTCTTCTGCATACATGCTTTGTAAGAGCCCAAAATACTGCTTCAAGTTTGTATGTGCCATTCTGATCTTGATGGACCAAGGTGGAAAGAAGCATAAACTTGTCACTGTGTTGTAAAATTAGCAAAATAAGCTCATATAATAGGAGTAAGAAACGAAAGCAAACATTACATCAAGTCAGAACATACACTGATTTCTTCCAAGGCTTTCGACACCATAAATGTTCTCTGACAGGTGTGACAGAGTTGAAATGCCAAGCGCCAGAAGAAATTCATGTATATCCTTAATACAGTGACCCTCCCCAAGGCTGCCATTTACGAAAACAGGACTAGACTATTTACACCCTGTGTCTACTGAAACCAAGTCCTTGTGAGCATAAGCAGCAGAAAAACAGAAAAGTCAGAAAAATGGGTGTTTATGCACTGACAAAACATCTTGTATCACTGCAGCTAGCAGATTACCCAACTACCATCTGATTCACATGCACTATAATAACACCACAAACTCAGGCAGAGTTTGGGGGGCTTTTTTGCTTGTTGGTTCCCCTTTTAGTAAATCAACAAAAGAGATAGTAATGGTGAATCCCACACAAGTATCATAGGAAACTGATCACGACATTTTCTTCAAGCTATAAAGGCACAAAATAGGAGCCTGAAACAGTTGAAGAATATGCCCTTGTGGGCAAATGACTTTTACTAGCAGAAAGACTGCAGGTCTTCTATGTAATTTAAAAATTTAAAAGAGAACAAATGTTTAAGTAAGTAAAACAAAAGCTCAAAAGTAAAAAGTGCACTGTTAGGCAAAATATTGCTGGTAGAGATTATAAGTATTAAGCCTTCAGGAACCTTTAAAGGAAGGCTGAAGTCAATCATTAACAGAAAAACACATGCATTTGTATTTCATGGCAAACTGAGCTTGACCTTTGACACTTAATAAAGTCTAAAAATGCTGTGGTAGAAAGAATAAACAAGGAACAAATCGATAAGAAATGGTTGTAATCACTTGTTTTCCTCTTAGTAGTCATACAAGAAAGTTTTCTGCTGACTGTCTGAGACAATTTTCAAAGCACAAGGTAATCACATTTTAAACTAATGGCCTAAAATAAAAAAAATTGAATTCCAGATCTGATTTCCAGGCATGTTTTTACCTTTCCTTTCCCCCTCCCCCATCCTACCAAGTTAGCACTGGTGTCTATTCATTTTTTAAAATACCCAACAGCTGAACACCAAAAATAATGTCCTGTTTTGATTTAGGATCAGTGATATTCAGCATAAGAAAGCATTAGCTATTAACTTCAAAAGACAACAGTCTCATTTGCCAGAAATGTTTAATTCTAACTGCTCCTACAACCAACAGGTATACACATATTCCAAACATATCTGCAACCAAACGTGCCATGCAATGGTCTCATGTTTCAGAGCTATAGCATACATTAGACCTCCAGACCCAAATTTCTCTTAGTGGAACTACTAGTCTTCTTCCTTTGCCCCACCCCACTTGCACTGGGGCAAGACTCGCAAATCAAGGTTGCCTCTTAAATATTGTAAGCATACACTCCACTTCTACAGCCCTAGTGAGACCATCATCAAGATAAAACCAGACAAGATAAATCTTACTTCACAAGTAAGCTTGGTAGACTATATGAAGTTCAGGAGCATAGTTTGCTCAAGCAGCTCGTAAACTAACCCTAACTTTTTATGTGTAAAGACCCTTCTG
This sequence comes from Coracias cyanogaster, assembly GCA_033124195.1. Taxonomy (NCBI): domain Eukaryota; kingdom Metazoa; phylum Chordata; class Aves; order Coraciiformes; family Coraciidae; genus Coracias; species Coracias cyanogaster. Next base: position 14,636 of record JAVSBS010027892.1, on the reverse strand, counting down.
AATCCATCAAAATTGGCTAAGAGACTCCATCACACCTCAGTAACTTCATGAGCATCCTCAGGACAGACTACAACAGCATGTATTCTCTGATTATGTCAATGTATATTCCCCTTATGTTTTGTAGGTCCCTACAGAATAATCAAACTTAATTTAGGTCTTAAGGTCTTATCTTCAAGGCTCAAACCATTACCTAAAGAACTCCTAATGTTACAAACCACCACTCCCCACTATCCACCCCAAAATAGTCATTAAAAGTCATCAAGTCCCCATTTTCAGCAATGGACAGACTATTTACCATAAAGAAAAAGGTACTCTAACTAAACCCAAAATACCATTACGCAGAGCAAATAAAAACAGAAGCACAACTGATTTTAGGACAAATTATTTTAATGCTGTAGCAGGTAAATATATTTCAAGGGAAGATCTGATTGTTGAACTTGCATCTGCTTCAGAGGACAACAATCTGAAAAAGGACATTTCAAACCAAAAACCAGACAAGTGTTCAGAGGCATGTGCCTGCATTTACTGCAACAAGTACAAGCAATGAACTATACAGCAAAGTTCTGTCTTTGCAATTGTAACATTATTTTGTGAATAGATTATGTGGAAAGTTCTATTTGACTTTAAAAGAAGAAATTTTAAGGTAAAGTGAGGTGACAATTAAGAAGTATGCCTATCTTCTGTAAAGAAAGCTTTTTTCCTCCAATAATTACATATAAAATTATCAGTCTCATCACAAATACACTGTCAAATGGAAATACAAGTCCAAAACTGGACTATTTTCAAGTGACACTAAGAATTAAATGTTTTCAGAGGTTGAAGAAAAGAAGAGATTTACATGTATAATTTTCTTTCACTCATATCTCCTATGCTCTTCCTTTCAAATACTGAAAATTTAGTAAAACAGAAGGTGCTGTAAGGTTTTACCCTGGGGGTACCAGGGATACTATAAGTTTTTGCCCAGCAAACAAATAGATTAAAGTGCTGTCCCTTTCAGAGGATTAATAGGAAGAGGGAATAATTTGCATGGAAAGCTTGATAAGAGCAAATAAAAGAAAAAGCACATACAGAGTAATTCTCCATGTCAGCAGTGCCCTTTATATCAGTTACATGCACACGTGACTCAGCTTGTGCACTCTATAACCCTTGTAACCAAGTAAACCAGCCTCTGTAACTCTTGACCTGGTTCTTCTACCTCATCTCCATCCAAAATTTTCAAGTTTGCCAATATCATTCACTGGGACAATAAACTATTTCTCATTTAGTGGCCAAACAGGTATCTGATATACCTGATTTCCAGAAGTCCAAATGCCTAGGTTGCCATACATATAGAAAACCTAAACAAATTGCTACTTTGCACAAAGTAATTTTATCTTAGATATACAGCTGATAAACCCTCATGAAAGTGACTTGCTGCATATGCAATATTTCACATACACAACTGAGATAAATCAGCTTGACAGAGGACATATGAACTACAGCTTGTTGAAGTACTTCTTAGTAGATATGGAGTTCACATCTGTCCCATCTAGTCTAATATCCACTTTGCAAAAACTCAAAAGCAAGAATTTACAAATATTTTTATTTATTCATAATACCACCAGGGTTTTGACAGAATCTCTAGACAATGCAAATGCTCACCACTGATAACAGTGATAATTGAGATATTTGCAGTTTAAGAAAATGAAACAAAAAGCTTCCTGTTGAGCTGTTGAATCGCAGGCCCCCTCTTCCAATCACTTTTTCTTAGGAAAGCACCAAGTCAAACATGAAAGCAAACACTTCCTCAAAACTGTTTTAAAGAAGCACTGTATTTAAGTTCATATTCCTCAGCTGAGAATTTAAAATTTTACTGAGTTTATAAAATAAAACTTAAACTCATTTTTTCATATCCATTTTCACACAACTTCCATATTTCACACTCAGCACCAGGTACTTCCACAGCAAAACAATTTCATTTTAAAAATACAAATAAATGGGCAAGTAACTGAGCTACTTTAGCATTGTTTTGGAATTTTAAAGCCACAATATTTCTTTTGAGCAAAAACTCTTCTTTGAGTTGTTACAAAATGAAATCTGTGCACTATTTCTCACATGTACAGATACTCTTTAGCATTACAGGTGGTCTCCTTAACCATACTGTATTACTCCACAAATTATTTCCTTACAGTTTATACATCCAATCAGTTCTCAAAATAGTGAGTATACTTCTAAAGAAAATATTTAAGTTTTATATAGGTAAAATCCAGTAAAAAAAATATACATGCTTTACTACTCCTTTATATATATATATATATATATATATGTATAGTTATTCAGTTATTCGCTCTGTATATATATAGTTATATATATGTATGTGTATATATAGTTCTAAAAAATCAGAAGTCCAAAGCTTTTATTTATAAAGTAGGTAGGTACAACAGCACAAAACTCTAAGCCAATCATACTGCTGGTTCATTTCCTCCTCCATTTTTCACCAATGCCTTTAGCCCTTCAAGCTTCTGGGTGGTTGCATTAAAAAGACTCTTTGTACACATCATGAGCAAACAGATACAGGCACATGCTGTCTAGTATAGTTTTTTCTTTGAAATCCTGGATTACAACATTGTTTATTACTTCCTTAAGATTTTAAAGTCTTTCTTTCCAGAGAAACTGTAAAATTTAGTCAAGAAAACTGCTTGAATCAGTCACCTCCTTCAAATATCTGATGAAGGTTGGAAGACCTTAGGGAGTAAGGCACTGAAACCTTCAAACTGTTCACTAGAGAATCTTTATCTCTATTTGTTATAAAGAGGCCTAAATCCACCACTCTACCTAGCAATTGCAATAATCTTGCTTAAGCTGCACAAATATGAAACCCTTTATTGCAGTGAGTCAGCCATTTTTATTGTGTTGGTGGCAAGAACTGGTATATATTCAGTAGAGATTTTTTTTCCAGTTAGATTGCATAATAGAACATTATAGAATAGTATAAGCCTTGTTATCAAAAAAGAAAAGCACTTAAGTCTTTCTGCTGAAGGATCAATCTCCATCCATTAACATCGCACTAATTTCTTAGAAGAGTCTGAGCATTTAAAATGTGTTTTTATTTTATCAGCTTTCAATCTAAGCACAATGTGGCTTGGCTACTAGCCCTTCTACAACCCTGTTTATTTTAATGTTATTTCTGGAACAGTAACCCCACTAGGTCAATTAAGGAATTACACCAACAATTTGCCATCTTTGAAGTCAGATCTTAACTCCAAATGAATAAGTAAACCATTATTCCCTATTTCTAATTTTAAGGGGGAAGAAAAGGACTAAATACTAAACCTAACAAAAATGCTATTACATCCTAAACAGTAACTGTCACTAGATGTGTGAATAATAATTATATTAACTTTAATAATAATGTGCATATAATACATATCCACACTTTATAGAAGACAGCCATATTACATATACATGTACTTTGGTCTTCTAGAACAAAAAAACTTCTAGCTCTTCTAATAATCCAGAAAGCTTAAGACATGGCTAGTGCCACTGGCAAATAAATTACAGTCTCCCAAGACAAGAAAATGCAGAAAAAGCAACAGAACAAAGAAAATTGCAGTTACATGTGTTACATGCAAGATCCTGGACAAAGTCTTTGAGCTCTGTTCCTCATCGAGTACAACTGCTGAGCTTGATCAAAGGTGCGCTACAAGCATCACTCCTGACCTTAACAGGTATCGGAGTGTCTACCAACAAGCTCCATTTGCAGTGTTGGGTTATGCAATAAGAGATGATCTGCACACCCACAAAGGGACACAGAGGCAATGGCAGGAGGGGGAGCCCACATAAGATCCAGCCACCAGCCCCCCTCTATATGCCCTGAGGAGCACAGGGGCAAAGGCAGGTGGGACCCCAAGCTGGAAGCTCTGATGGGGAAACTCTCTCCCCTGACTGTCCCCGGAGAGCCTCAGCCCCCATGTCTACGTGTGACATCCAGGAAGAGTCACTGTAAAGGCACTTTCAGAACAGACGGTAATTTGGGGCATGCTGGGGAAACACACTTTTGGATCACACAGGACTTGTGTAATGTTCAGGGGAGAAGCCAGGGAGGGATTTAGGTGATCTGGGGACAGGCAAATATGGGAAAAAGAGACAAGAATAAAAAGGATTGGTCACATGTAAATAGTTTGCTGGTTAGTACATTACACTTCTCTGGCCATGCCTTGTACGTGATCAGCACAGCCTGTCCTACCTACTTGCTAAATTCCTTTCTAACCTTTTCCTGGGACTCCACCTGAGTGCCTGAGCCCATATTCATACATGTTTGCAATGTGGCTATGTAACAGATACATATACACACACACACACTCTCTCACTAGCAGGCCTCCACTCTCTTCAGCTGGAGAGGGGAGTAGGATGAGGCCACTAGTGCCGTGTCCATGTGAGTGTTGTGAGTCTGACGGTTGGCCTGTGGAGCCAGCCATGTACATGTGTGTGGTATACACCTGTACTCTGTCTGAGTGTGCCTGACAGAAATACATTTTCAGCTTCACTGCTGGTTAGATCAGGGGCACAAAGCTGCAGTAGCCTTACTTCTCTTGCTCTATAAGATCTAGCCTGATTATTTTCCCAAACACTTAAGGACCAAAAGAAAACAAGCTATAGCCCTGTTTAAAATAGGCTAGTCCTTCCCTGCTGGTCCAAGCTTGTAGTTTCAGGAAGTTGCACTTGTCATATAAGAACAATTATTTTTGTCAGTTAAATTCACAAGTAGCTTTTATACTGATTAAATCAAAGTACTTGCTAGTATTACCCTAATATAAATAAAACCTCTGATAAGTTCTGTACCTCCTCCAAAGGACTCTCACAGTGTAAGAAGAGGTGCTAGGACAGGACACTCATTGCAGCAGCTGGAATACAATTTAGGGAACCTAGAAGCTGCTCTAATCTACACCAGCCAAAGCATCCAAGAACAAACAGGGAAGTCCAAGTATCTTCATGGAATAGATAACAGACTCATTTACTGGTTCCTAATTAGAAACACAGAAATTTGGTGCATGCAACTTCATCTTGATGGCATAACATGGTGTAAACCAGGATTAGTAAAGTTTCTGGAAAGATCCTCTCTCAAAAAAAAAAAACCACCAGCAGGTGCAATCAGAAAGTAAAATTGAAAAACATGAATTAATAATATGCCTGCCCATGAGTACAGTTTGAAAAAATTTTCAAGTAAGACCACAATTAAAAATTTCACTCCAATAGACTGCACAAGTAGTTAACTGTTGAGAGCATGGACAGGAAAAGAAGAGTCTACTTTTCAATTATTCTGAAATTATTAAAGACTAAAGTATACTGCAAGTCTTCCTTCAGCTGAAGCACTTCAAAGAAAAACTGTTAACAGTCAGCATCCCCCAGCCAGCCCGAAGAAAATGAAGAATCAACAAAGCCTGCTTGCTTTCAATTCACCCTGTAGGCTGGAGCACAGAAAGTTCTGTCACTTGTGCCTTTTTTTAGAAAACACAGAGTGCCAAAGAAGAAAGAGTCAGCAGTCGAGTGAGGAGCCCTTGGCAGTTCACACTTGTTACCAACTACCCCACCAGTCCTCCAGGAATCTATCTCCAGAAGAAGGTGGCTGCTTCTCAGATAGTTTCTTTGAAGAAAGCAAGAGAAGTTTTACTGTGCAAGGAATGCATACTCAGCCCTCAAGAGGAAATGGATTGGGAGCCTAAGAGACAGAGAAATTGCAAAGTATTGAGCAGTTAATAGGATTTGAGGATGTGTAAATCCATGAGTATGAAGACAAGAGACCAAGAAGAAAAGGATTAAGGGGATAAGACCCAACAGCTAAACCTGGTGTGATAGAGTCCTGTGTTCCCTCTGGCACCAGCAAGGTAGAAAAGCAAGAAAAGAGGAAGAAGGAAGGCTAGGGATTTCTTAAATGACAGGATATGGGAAAAAAAAAAAAAATATTATAGCGAATGAACTGGAGCCCCATGCAAGAATGGGTAGCTGAAGTTATGTTAAACAAGAAGTAAGTAATTTTAATAGCAGTTTAGATACTAGGCCTGATAAGAATATTTTCATAGTTTAAGGGATAGTAACAGATTAAGAGTTGCCAGCATGAAACAGAGGCAGGTGTTCTCTCCCTTTTTGTATAAATGCAGAGACATTTTGTAATGGAAACATTAAGACTGATATGATTATTCAATGAATTGGATGCCTGGGTGTGGGAACATCAGAAAAAATGGCAGAAGAAAGGCCTTTAAGAAGAGCATGTGTTGATGACAACTAGATAAGCAGATCAAAGACCACAGTAGGAATACATATCAGCTCTTCAAAACACCCAAGTCAGTAAAACGACTACATTTACACTAGACATAAGTCATTAAAAGACAATGGAGAGAAGATAAGTAACAGGACTGAAGCTGAAAGACAGTCAAGATAGGGAAACAAAAGACCGAGTAACTCCTAATGACTCAGAGGTGGAACAAGATGGAGATCCTCACCACTGTCAGCTCCTACAGGGGACAAAAATCACATCCAAATTCAGCACACAGCTGCTGACCTAAGAAGAACCCAGAGCACATCACTCATTTCATTGGAAGTATTTCTAGCAAGACCACTTTGACACATTCATCTGTGTGGTCTGGTTGCTCCACAGACTACTTTGACACGTGTCTCAATGCTCGTGGGTACATGGATATAACTGTGAAAGTGTGTGTGTGTGTGTGCGTGTGGAGGAGTTGTTTAGTTGCTTGTGTGTATGAGTTTTGGGGTTTGTTTGTTTTAATAGAATATCACCCCTCCATCCTCTAAGGGCTCGCAATGAGCTTTGCTACACTATTATTCATTGTGTAAGTGGGTGGGATGAATGGGACAGGCAAGACAGGAAAAAAAATATACTGTAGCAGCAAAGGAAACAGCTGTAACATCCATCCACATATAATCCGGGCATTGAGAAATCACACGTACTAGCCTTAGTACAAACCATTTTAAGTCTAATTCAACATTTCCTACTATTTGACTGTGATGAAGATTTGGCTGCAGGAGAAATTCCTGCTTTCCTAAATGGCATATAACACTAGTTTATTGGGGAAAAAACTGATATAGCCATTTAAATGCTAAATCACTCCAAATTCAACATTCTTTTAAAGTTCCAATTTAATTAATTTATTTCCTTGGTATTCCTGGCTTATGATCCTCACTCGCAATTTAAAGACCAATTCAGACAATTCCATACACCAATACAATGATGGTGCACTTGAATACATTAAGACGGTAACTTAGATGTGGTGCCTTCCATTTAAGCTGACAATGCAACATCAGGTCACTTGCATCCTTCAGTCATTTCTTAGGATTACCCACTCAGCCCAATAAAACTGACAAAAGAAAGACTTGTTAAGAAAACAAGTGAAAACAAAAACAAAGTAAAGCTTATTAAAAAACAAAGGGAAACTAATTAGGACAGGAATTTTATCTAATAAATTATTCTGCGTGAATAATTATGAGCTTGTCAAAATTCAGCGTTTGTTCATGAAGCTCACAGCTGGAAACAGCAGGGATATTTCAGGTCAAGAATGAGGTTCTCTGGCAAAAACTACACCAAGAAGTTTGCATAGCTCCTGCCAGCACCACACTTAGCTGGAGGCAATGGGTTTTACTTTCAGGAGCTCTGAAGTGACTCAATTTAAGAAAAAACCTAACATATCCAATAACAAAAGCAAAGGATTCTGGTAGTTCTACAACCAGTTTACTCTTCAGAATATTACAGACTTCATATGAGAAATTACAGAAGCTTGGAAAGAAAGACTCAAAACAGCAATGTTATTTTTAAGCATTCATCTTCCTTTGGCACATGCAACTAGGGACAGCCTCTTAGAAGACAGAAGACAAGTTCACTAAAGTTTCCCATACTGAAGATGGCTACTGTCAAATAGGGTCATTCCTGCTCTTAAAAAGTCTGCAAGAAAGAATATGTGGGAGTATCTTTCTCCCTTGCCCCTCACCCTCAAAGAATATCTCTACATAATCCTGCCAAGCCAAACAGATGATGCTATACACTTCAGTACTGATGACCATAAACAGTTTTCCTGACAATCAGAACTAAATATCCTCTAGGTGCAGGCTGGTAGGCACTTCATGGAGAACACTTACCCTTTTTATAGCTTTAATATAGCCAGATGCAGTAAAAAGTAGTATTAAAAAGCCCCAAAGATGGGGATAGGAGGAAAAAACCCAACTTTTATTCTTGTTTGTGGGGAAAAAAAAAAAACCACAAAACACACACAGGATTTCTGCAGGGCAGAAATATAACTAGGAATTGTTTTTTTAAAAATTATCCTCTAGAAGAATAAAGGTACTTTAGTAAATTATTAGAAAAATCACATTTTCTGCAGTATATTTTCTGCATTTTGTTAAGAAACTACAGTAACACTTAGAAGAAAGTGAAAGTTGTTTGGTTTTTTTTTTACAAAGTTTCTTTTCTTTTTCTTTACAGAGGATTCTCCCTCATGTAAATTTTATTCTAGAAAGCACTAAAGGAAGTATTTCTTCATCATGAGACTAACCTTCTCTGACGCAAAGCCTCTTCAAACTGGCTGAGTATCATGAGCTTTGCACATCTAAAAGTAGCTTTAAATACTTATCATTCATCAAGCAATCACTAATCATGTGATTAAACATCTTTTGAATAAAAAGGTTGTATCTAAACACCTTTTTAAAATCACTTACTGAGAATTATCTGGATATGCTAAAATAACATGAAATTCAAAATAAGTCTAATGTTATTTGTTTAGAACTTCTTACAGTTTTCAACGTGTTTAGTCATGGAAAAAGATTCTTAGAAAAACAAAGTTTCCATTGGATGAGAGGAAAAGCCCTTGGAGGTATGAATAAACTGGCTAAAAGAAACAAGAAGAGGTTAAATTAGCATATAGGCAGCAGTAACCAGCAGCATCCAGAAAAAAAAAAATAATCCCTGTTGAGCTCCCTTCCTGTTTGGTAATATCAATAAATCACCTGGAAAAGGGAGAAGCGCTGAAAGGACAAAACTTCTCATCTTAAAACAGAACTCAGGTGACTGCAGCTGAAGGGCAGGGGGGTTTTTGTTAGGTTGAGGTTTTTTGAGGATGGATTTTGTTTTTAATAGGTTAACATTGTTTTTAGAGAGAGAATATATTTACATGGATGATATAAGAGAGTGATTTTATTATTATTTCTCATAAAACATAAAAATGGGATGAGACTCCCAGAGTTATCAGAACATTCATTTAGCACTCAACGGAAGTGTGAATTATGTTAAGAAAAACTCAACTGTGAACCCTCTACAACTGAGTGTTCTGAAGACCACAGGCAGCAAGTGACTTTGAAAAGAGCAACTGGTATAGGGTGGGCTTCTCTGTCTCTCCAAGTCCAAAAACCACTGAGTGGCCAAAGGGAAGAAGGTATATAGCAGGAATTTTTAAGCTCTAACCATCAGTTCCTCATATTGGATACAGAACACTGGCTTAGACCAATTGAAAGTGTGAGCTGTTATTTTTATGCAATTTTATTTGCTTACACATGCACTGAGTCATGCAATATGTAGTATTACAGTTCCTTGCATTAAGCATTAAAGCCATACAGCTTGCTTTACAAGAGATAATACAGATGAAAAGAAAGACCTCACATGCACCAAGTCTTGGTAATATCACAGTAGAAAGAGCGACTGACACACTGAAGGACAGGGCTGCTATGTGCAGGGACTTCAACATGCTGAGAAATGGGCCAACAGAAACCAGAAAGATGTAAAGTCTTGCACCTGGGATGAAAAACAACAGGAGCCAGTACAGGCTGCAGATCGATTGCTTAGAAAGCAGATTTGCAGGAAGAGGCATGTGGGACCTCATGGTTACAAGTTGAATCTGAGTCAGCAGTGTGCCCTGCAGCAGCAAGAACTGACTGCGTTCCAGGCTGCTTTAGCAGGAGCATTGCCAGCAGTCCAAGGGACACAGGCATTCTACTTTCATAGGTATTTATCTGGAGTCACACTGAATTTTCAGCTCCCCAGACCAGCAGATAGACACTGACAGACTGGAGTGAGCACATGAGAAGGCTACCAAGATGATTGAGGGCTGGGACACCTAATACAGGAGAAAAGACTGGGACAACTGGATTTGTTCAGCCTTAAAAGGGGCTTGGGAGGCAGGAGCACTGTAGATCTTATTGCTGTCTACAACTACCTAAAAAACAGAAAACAGAACCATACTGCTCAAAGGTGCACAGCTATAGCACAAGAGACAGAAGACAAGATGGAACATTGGATTTTTCAACACAAGGAGGGGGTCAAACATTGGAATGTACTACCCAGAGCCACAGTAGACACTACCTGAACTTGACTGGACAAGGGCCTGAGTAATCAGAGCGAGTTCAGTCAGATCACAACAGGGGGTTGAACAAGATGGTCTTCAAAGATCCTATCCAGCCTCAATTATTCTCTGATTCTGTGAATGCAGACACCACAGCTAGAAGAGGCTTGCGAGAGGGCTACTTCCTCTAGAATCTACTGCCAACTGTAAAGGTCATAGATCTCTCTTGCAATTAATAGGAGGGTTCATGCAAGAACAGCATCATAAATTGAAGTTTTGAAATGTTTTTATGCAATGAGATTATCTTCTCCATAGCTAGGAAATACAAAAATGAAGATACAACTGAAATAACAATAACTATTTTTTGATAAATGAAACATTCTTTAGTTTACCCAAGGGGTTTGTTTCCCAGTGGCTCAAGCTGATAACTGCAAATAAAACATCCATTTCAGCCATCAAATTTCTGCCAGAAAATTAAAGAGTTGATTTACATGTTTCTGTCAGCAGCTCCTTATTCTCTTTGGAAGAGTTCTATCACTGAAGATGCTACTTTATAAAGACAAAAGTTGAATTTAATTATTCAAAAAGCTTTATGACCAGGTTTAACACCAATATTTTCTCAACCACAGTCAAGCCACTGAGCACATTGACACAATTTAACCACTCATTAGCCACAAGAATTCAAATCCCGTAAGAAAGCAGTAAAGCACATGGTCAGGGATGTATGCAACCATTTGTGCCAAAAATACAAGCTACCACTGCTCCTTGTGATGCCATATTCTCAATTTGCATTCAAAAGTTATGGTCTGGGTAAGAACAAGTTTTGATTCAACCATTTTAATAGCTAAGGACTTGGAAGTCTGAAAGAACACAAATGGAAATTCTAAGAAATCTGACTTCTGTCTTGCACAGTAATCCAGAACAGTTACGTTAATAATAAAATCAATGCTAATTCCATTAACAGCTATGTTATAAGACGTTCTTGATTATAATTTGATATAATTCCTTATCCCTAAAGTTCTGCAGAAAAAATAAATCTAGGACATGTTAATAGTCAAGACAAAACATTAATCAGACACACCACTGGAAAGTTAGGAAAAGCATGGTAAAGATGAAACAAAATTAACTGTTCATCGAAGTGTATGTAGAACAAATACAACTTTCCCTTACTAGCTAGAGAAAGGATTTGGAAAGTGAAGCCCAGCATTAGCAAGAGTAGCAGCCATTTATACCACACTGTTTGCAGTCTCCTTTGGAAACCTTTATGCAATCTAACAGTTTAAGTAGCTGGTTTATATCAAAGTTTGCAATTTCAGGAGCTAAACCTACATTGCTATTAGCAGTAGTCCAGGAAAAAACAACACTAAAAGTATTTAAAAACTCAAGGACAACACTGGGAAAAGTAACACTGTTCCATGTGCTCTGCTTCTGATAAGCTGTGCACAGCACACCACCTTCAACTATAGAAAAATGCCAAGAATAAGCTCTTTTCGGGTTTGCACATGAAAACTGCATGTGCATGGTACAGGAGACTCAGATTTGAAATCTGTTCTCTCTGCACTTTTAATCAGTCTATTCAAGTAAGTTTTTAATAAATCTGATTTTTACTACTCTAATCAATATCAAAATTCACATCTGGAATGGCAAATACATTACAGATGTAATGTAATACATATACATACAATGACAAAGCATAATATTGACCTTTTTCCCTAATTAATATATTTCCACTGTATACAGGTTATGAACAAAATACTGGAGCTGCATCATGGCAGAAACAAATCTGAATGTGTAAAAGCAGAATTAATCACAGCAAGTTCCTGTGCACAACAGGAAATGCTGTTTTCTGTTTGCATGTTAAGAATAAAATATGTATTTGCAGCAAGTATCTGTGAAACTTTTTTTTAAAAAACACTCCTACTGTGGCCAGCCCATGGATATCTGAACACTGACCATTGAGGAGTGTTCCAAAGGCTCCATGACTGCTCACCTCCTGCTCCCCCCGCTCACTGCAAGCATTTTCAACAGCCTTTGGATGCTATGCAGAGCTACAAGTGCTCACTATAACCTGTCTTTGGAGAGGAAAATATGCATAAACACACCTCCTCTTTCCTAGTGTGCCAAGACCAGCCATAAAAACAATCTGCTCAACTGAGGGTCTGACAATGGCTAGGTCTTGGAAAAGTGGTTTCAAAAGCATAGCTAGACCTGCCTCCAACACTGATGGTACACATCTGTAACTACCATATATTTAAGATTGTGGAGGATATCAGTTTACTCTTTGGGGTACATAAGCATTTGACTTCTTGATGCCCAAGCAAATTTAACCAGATTAACTTTGATGCCTGTTTAAAATGGCACTCTGAAGACATTTACAGGAGTACTACCATGAAATACTGTGACAGCTCTAAATATAAGTCAAGCATGACTTACTGAGATCACTTGGTCCTTACAGAATATTAATAATAATGTCCTTATATGGCAAATCTGCTATATCCTGATATTTTTGAGAGTAGTTAAAATAAATGGAAGGAAATTAATTAAAGCCTGCTTCTTTAAATTGAGGAAGTTTCAAGCAGAGATTCCACAATCAAAAAGACTGTCTATAGGAAAGAAGTTCAGTTCTCATTGACAAGCAGAAACGTACTGAATAGAACAATTACTTCCAGAGTATTTAACCTGAGTTACCCAGGGTATTGTTATCCCTCTGCCAGAATCCCCATGGAATTTTGATCAAAGATGTAAGTCATAAACATCGTAATATACAGTGTAAGAAAATTAGAAGGAATATATCCTGTTATTTGCAAAGACCAGCAGTAGAATAGGAATTTGACAGAAGAAAATACAGACTTCTTTTTATAGACAAAAAAATGCATAAACTGCCCATAGCAATGATATACAGAGACTGACAGTTCCCAAAAGGTCAGAAAGATCCAGGAAGCACTTGAATTCCTCCTTAGTTATCCTGAAATACAAGATGTTGAAAATAAGTTAACAGGCATTGTATTCTGATAGAGTAGATATTTAGCTGGATTTGAGGCTTGCTTATCTAATTATTTTGGGGCCCTGAATGTTTCCAGATGTATATGTGGGGGAGGAAGTCTGCTTCTAGACACAGTAAAAGACTCCAGTGAGGTCAAAGCAGTAAGGGTGGCCTAAGGCTACTGAGTAGAAGCTATGAATAATAATGACTCCTAACACTCTTTCAGATTGCTCTCCAAAGGCAAAGAAGTGATGGCTACCAGTGACAAGGAACAGGACTTTCAAATACCAGTACCCCAACGACACAAATCACAAGTCCGCCCAGTTATCAAGAACAAAAAGGATTTTAAAAGCTAACCTACATTAGATCAAATAAAGGAGATTAGGGAAAATTACATGCATGATGCAATGGAGTTGCATCTGTCTAGATGCTAAGAAGCACTCGCCTTCCTCTTTATCCCAGTTAGAAGACCAACCCCAAATGAGTGAGAATTACTTCAAACCTAAAATGGCTTGGTCATTCAAAATAGCAATACGTACTGTGCGTTATTCCACATACATCTCAACTCTGTACTGCCGGAGACACTGACATAATTTTCAGTCTTCAGTTTAAATTTCAGTTGATAAGTTATATTAAAACTCATAAGGGGAAAGATAACATCTGTTGTCACATACTATGTATACTGCAAGGTTCAACGGCAATAGTTATGAATAAAAAACTGCAAGCTCAGCTTCTGTTCATTTATGGTTAACCTTTTTAAATACTTCACTAGTTCTGACAGTTCTATAAACTTACAAAACTAATTTCTTTAAGAGCTAAGATCTCCTGCTCAGCGAGCAATTATCCAAAGATTAGCGTCTGGTAATTCATTTATTCCCTTCAATGAGCAGAAATAATAGGAATTGGGTTTCTGTGACTTTAAGCACCTCATGCTCAGTTACTACCAGATGCTCAAAGTCATCACAATGAATCAGAGCAGGAAAATACATTAATTGGATTAAGTGTTACTTTTACATTTCCTTCTTCCTGATTGAAAATATAAAACATTTTAACTCATTTAATGAGGAATGTAAAAGTAAATGTAATCAGAACAGCAGTAAAACTAGTAAAATAACAGAAAAGTAATTCCATTTTCCTGCATTTCTTCTCTGGTTTGAGAGCTCAGAAAACTAAACAATTGCAAACAACTCGGCTATAGAAACTGTAGAAACCAGCACTTCATATTAGCAATTACATCAGTGATATGTATGGGAAGTCAGGAGACCTTGCATCTTGCTGTCAAAGACTGACAACCAAAAAACAGTCTTGAGACAAATTGTCTAGATAACATTCTT
>JAVSBS010027891.1:33722-51222 GCA_033124195.1 Coracias cyanogaster | reverse complement strand
GACCGGGGTTGTATTTTCTGGGGCATGTCACTAAGAGTTACTGGTGGGTAATAAAACAAAGTAGAAGATTCTTGAGCCGCTGAGGAGCCGGGTGATAGTTTTATGGCAAGGTCTGATAGCTTTATTGCGGTCGCATGTTGTACAATGTGTATTTGATAAAGAACGGCCTTTGCTGGCCCGTGGACACTTTTTGTGCACCGGCGAAATGAAAATAAATGTGAACATGGTTTTAGTGCGAGGGTGGAAACAAATTGCGAGCTCTAAATGGTTCTCCCTTTATGGTCACCAGACAAGAGGAGAAAAGCGCTGCAAACATCTGTCTTCCGTCCCCCAAATCCAAAGGGCACCAAAGAATGATGTGAATCTAAGTGTTACTACAGCAGGGATTTGTCTTTATTTACCCGCGCTCTCATGAATATGAATACGCGTTTGGGGCAAGGAGGTGCCTCGCCCCCTCTCAAACAACACGGGGCATTTAAAAAAAAAAAATTTTCCGAGTGCGTTTCCTCCGGAGGGCACCTTTTGTGCCGCATTTCTTTCCCTGCAGCGGCACCGCGCCGCCTCCCGTGCCCGCCCTCGGGGAAGCGGAGCTGCCGTCCGGGCTGCGGGGCCGCTCGGCACCGGCCCCCGGCGCCCGCAGCGGCGGTGCCCACCCCGGCACCTGCCCCCGGGACTCCCCCGCTTCCCGCCTCGGGTACGCGGCGGTTCCCGGCGTGAGGCCGGCTCCGCACCGTCCGCGGGGGCTGGCTTGACCATCCCTCCGCCCAGGAGGGATTCGCCCGCTCCCCGGCTCCCCCTCCCCGGGCTTTGGGCTCCAGTTGTTCTTTCTACACGCGAGCGGCTCTGCCGAAAAAGTTGTAGCAAATGGGTAATTTGATTATTCCCACTATAGGCCAACTGCCTCAGCGGCCTTCCCCCACGCGTCTGGCTGGGGGCAGAGAAACCATCTCCAAGGAATAATCAAATCACGGCGAAGTGTGGAAAAACCCCTTCTGATTTCCAGGCGACGCAAATAGAATTAGAGCCTCCCGGTTGCTTCACCCCCCTCTTTTTCTTTCTCCTCTTCCAGAAGAGCCCTTTTGTCTCGGTCGCAAAACCCAGGCCCAGCCGGGCGGCGCGGGGTGCGGAGGATGAGCGGGCTGAGCGGGATGCGCAGCGACGGGGCCGGGTGCGGGCCTGCCGGCAGGTGCCGGAAAAAACCACGCCTGGCTTGTAAAAGACACTTATTTTCCCTCTCCTTCGGCACCGAGAGGGGCCCGGTCCGCTCCCCCAGGGCTGCCAGAGGAACTCTCGGCGGCAGCGGAACACGAGAGGGAACAGCGCGCCTTTGTGCGGCCGTGGGAAAGCGCCTCCCGCGCCCCCCCGGCCCCACGCCGGCCGCGCCGCCGTTCCGCGGGCTGCACGCCGTCCCGCCCGCCCGAATAAGACCTGAAACACAGGCGAAAGTTGCTTTGGCGATCCTTTATTTGGAAGGGGCCTCCAGAGCATCCCACCGCGCCGCGGCCGGTCCGAGCGGTGCGGGGCGCGGGCGGGACGGGGTGCGCAGAGCAGCCCCGGGGACCCACGGCGGGGAACGGGGCCGGAGGGGCCGGACACACGAGCTGACTGTCCCTCGGCCAAAGCGCGGGTGGGGGGGGCACGTCCCTGCTCTTCCCGCATCCCAGCGGGAACTACAAATCCCCTTTTTGTTGTGGTTTCTCTTCTTTTTTGCTCCGCTGCCGGTGGCCGCGCAGGCTGGGCTCCGCGGCTCTGCGCGGAAACGAGCGGCTCCCGGCGCTGCCTGCTCCGCCGGCTCACCGCCGAGAGGGCCCTGCGCGCAGCGGGCTGGCCTCCCTCCGCGCCTCTCCGCGCCAGCCGGGGATGCCAGACCGCCCGGTGCGCTCTTGACTAAACCTGCTGCTGCGGTAATCAGTCGAGACGGGGGGGCTGATGATGATAATAATAATAATTACGATGATGATGTTGTCTCTGTTTTGCTCTGTCCCTTTCCCGGGCCGTGGCGTTCGGGCGGCCGCCAGCAGAGGGATCTGCGCTTTGCTTCCCCCCCCGCGGCCGCTGCTGCCTCGGTGGCGGCAACATCTGCTGGGCTGGAGGAGCCGGGGCGCTTGAGCAGACGCACAGATGTAAAAGTGACATCTGCTTGTGACAAAGGAGCGGGAATTAGATTAGGCGGGGAGGCCTTTCTGCGAATAAAAAAAAAAGAAAGAAAGAAAGAAAGAAAAAAAAGACAAGAAAAAAAAAGGAAAATACTGGCTGTGGACTGTGTAAGCAGGGGAAAAGGATGTGAAAGGCAGAAATGCTCATTGGGCAGCTGCTGGAAGAGCCAGGGCAGCTCAAGGGTCCTGGGAGCTGAAATAGCTCTAAGAGAAAGCTTTGCTTTTTCCTCCAGAAGCAGAGATGTGGCCGGGTCAAAGCTTTCCGTCATTAGAAGCAGAGGACAGCAGGCAGCAGGGCGCCGCGGCCACTCGGACATGGGCAGAGACGCCTTCCCGCAGCTCCTCACCACGCTCCTGGCACTCCCTGGCCAAAGAGGTCCAGGTCTGGACACTTCTTTTCTTTGTTCCCTGATGAAATAAATACAAGGAGGTTCATCAACCTGAAGGTTAGGAGGCCTGACTGTTGCTTGCCTTATGAACTGCCCTGTTTTGGTCCTGTAAAGTTTTTTAAAAAGCAGAAACACATCGCAAAGCTGTGCTTGTCCATTCAGCTGCACCCGGCAGAACCTTTACCTGCACCAACCCACACTCCTTAGCAAGAAATAAAGCACCCCACACATTTCAAATTAGATAGGCCTTAAGTTCTGTTTTGTAAGCGATGCTCTTGCCAGTTATGTAAATATTTATACTGGATATCATGCCTTTTTTTTTTTCAAACCCAGCACTTTTATATCTAGGGATACTTGATGCCCTTTGCAGAGCGGCACACAGGAAAAAAAGTAGGACTGAATTATATTGCAAATTGTAGAAAATGTGCCATATTGCAAAAATAACAGATTACAGAGTGTAATGTGCTGTGCGCTGGGGCAGATTTAGTAATGCTTCCTATAGGGCCTTGCCACTAATCTTGATGAAGTTGGTCAAAACCTACTGAACCTTTTAAAGACTATGGTTTCAGCGGAGTGTACATTAGGCCCTTAGCATTGAATAGCCTGCGGGACTGCAGCTTGCCTGTGCAAGCGGATCCTTAACCTAGTTACAAAGTTATGGAGTGTGAGTGTGACACCTTTGTTGGTAATGCGGCTAAGAAACGAGAAGATTGGATCACAGGAATGGAGAGGCCCCTCATAAAATGCACAGATTAGGATGGGAGAGTGAGTGAAGTGAAAATAGATTAAAAAAGAATTAAGGAAATCCTGTTGATAGAAAAAAAGATGTACTTATTATTGCCAAAAAGTGCCAGCCCATCTATCTCCTTCCAAGTACGGAAGCACAGCAAAACACACTGATGACTCACACATAAGGATCCATGTGATACAAAATTGCAGATGCATATTTGTGTTGTTTAATGAAAAGCATGTTTATAAGTTGAAAAAACAAAAAGGGTTGGATATTTGCTGCTATTTGGTATTTTGATATTTCAATCATAAGGTGATGGTCTGGGTACAAACTCCAGCTCTCTGATGGCCTTGAAACTGCTGGTAGTACGGGAGATTTGCCAAGGGAAGGGTCCTTCTTTTTGTGCCTTGCTTCTTCTGTTCTTTCTCTAAGCAGTCATGACTGGCCACTATCAGACCTATGGCCTGACCCAATTATGGCAATTTTATGTTTCTATGCCTATTTGTGTCAATGAATCCAATGAGGTTGAATGAGACAGTAAGAAAGATGGAAAGGTATGTTCTTCCCACAGTGAAGGATAACGATGTCTAAGTCAAGAGGTCACAGGAAAGTTAAAAAGGCCTCTTTTCTCAGAATAAGTAGCTAGTGACAGGGAGGCAGGGTTTGACAATCCTGAATTCCTGCCTGTAAGGATGCACTGTGCCTTCAGGCAAGGTACTTCCAGCCCCCAAACAAGGGAATGGGCTAGTAGAATGAAATAGTGTTAAGCTGTTTAATCAAGGGGCTCCATGTTGGCTCTGCTGAGGTATACAGCAACTCCCACATAAAACTGTAACGTGCCGCGTTGGGCTGTCAGGATCAACAGGTCAGAGCAATGCTGCATGTCTTAGAGACTAATGGTAATTAATCAGTCTTAAATGATGAGCAAGAAACACAAAACACCTAGTCAAATGAGCTGGGATATTTTCCTTAGTGAGCCAAATGCAAAGAGTTTGCTCACATTAAAAGTCAGAGTCCCATTCCCACTAAGAGGCCCTGCGTATGTATCAGCTGGTGTTCCTGGGGTCACAGCTAGACCTCTGCTCCTGCCTGGGGTGTCAGCACTGCCGATGGAGCCATGTTTACATTGCTCTGTGGCACCTCTGCTTGTTTAGATTGTATCAGCTGTATTATTTCTGTAAGACAACTTAGCAAAGCTGGGCTGCATTTGCTCTCGGTTTTTTTTAAGTAGCACTCCAGTTTGCAAATGAATCCTGATGGATGGTCCCAGGCCTCCATGTAAAAGCTACATAATACTGGCAGCTGGCCATTTTTAGCCTGCCAGTAAAAAATATTCAAATCAATCAATCAGTCAATCATATGACAACAGTCAGCCCCAAGTGCTAACCTGGAAAGTACACCAATGCGTTCCTGCTAACCAACAGTCTTTTCATTTCATGAAAATTAGTTTGCAGGATCCTCAATTGAAACTCAAGTAATATAAGGTCCATCTTTCGCTAAGGAAGGGTAAGAAGGGTGCTGGTGGGACATTTAACTTCAATGGTCAAACTCAGACCCTCCATTAGGATTTCAGAAAAAGAGAGTGAATATACCTGATGAGTCTTGGCTGAAGAGCGAAGGCAATACAGAAGTTTCCATTCTGCTCCTGTTGTGCGGAAGGAGGCAGAGCTCAGCTTATATGAAAAGCAGACATAGATGTAAACTACATGTTTTTTATGCTGACCACATATCTTCCTTAAGCTGATTATGCTTGATGCGAAGGAGCTTTAAATTAAGGGTAAATTATCTGTTTACATTCATAGAGAATATGAATGGGTAATAGCTTCAGATGAGAGCAAGGCTGCAGTTTTACTAAAACCTTTTATGTAATCCTTGCTTGAATCTCTCTTGGAAAATGTGGGTTTATGTGTGTACTCTGGGACCTTGTGCTGTGCCATTAACTAAAATAATTGCCTATATCTAGAGAGGCGCTGAAAGGATTGGCACTCGGTCAGTTCTTAAAAGTTTGTTTGCGATCTATAAGAAGGTTTTTTTCTAATGCATTTATAGGCATTGTTCTAGTTAATACTCATGTAAATAGAACATTAATTGAGTTTTCAGATTCTGTAATTGTATACTGCAATATGCTGATATCTTCAAAAGTAAAGAAAGTGATGTGTGAAAGTAAGTAGATGGGAGGATATACACTAATATGCATTGTGTTTATACACACTCTATGCAGAGAACCAAACAGGAGATAATGGGGCTCTAACAAACTCACAATGTAATTTTAATTACTTTGGATCAGCCGTTAGAGTTTATCCCCTGCTGACTAGGCTCTAGAGACCAAATGAAGTTTTTACCTAGTAATTGTGCTGTGGCTGGGTGTTTAAGGGAGATGCTGTTCCTCTATAATATAAACTCATCACATTTACTCTTGCTTTTATTACTTCCAATATTCCAGGTTTGGTGTAGAAGGCTGCTGGGGCTAGAAGTAAGTCTTCAAGCCCAATGAGCCTGAAGTTCTTGGAGATTATTTTCCTGCAATGTGGAGTCCATCCAAAAGCACACAGGAAAATGGTGTCTGGAATTGAAAGTGAATGTTGTGATCGTATTGACCTGTCCCACACAGGAACTGGATTCCTCCATCCTTACTTCAACTTCACACGGGAAAGAAGGGTCACAGCTCTGTCATACATAATGAAAGGCAGAAAAGCCTCTGGAAGTAACCCTACAATCCAGAAGCAGTGATCGCTTTAGCTGGATTTTGAGGTTCGGAATAATTTTCAGGTCTTGGTAAATGGTGGGAAAGAAGGACATTTCACCTAAGGCAAGTGACAATCTCTGACTGTACCTTGGATCCCTTTGCCTCTGTAAGGAAGTTGGAATGGCTCATGTTGGGATGAATCTGTGATGAACCCACTTTTGGCTAGTTTTTGCTCAGGTCTTGTAGATAGTTAGGTGAGACAAAAGCAATTGCATTCGATGTGCTGATTTCAGTGACACTGAAGTGGCTGAGTATCATCAGAATATAGCACTCTTTCCAATCGGGCTGCATTCTCCCCTTCAGGCTTTCCACATCAGTAAAATCCCAATAAATCAACAGAGATGTTGCTGTTGTCATTAGCAGAAAGTCTGTTGGGTACGTGTGTGTACAGATGGAGAAGGGGATGGCTGTCTAGGTATCTGCAGTAAAGGTGAGTAACTGTACCCTGACTATGGGGCAGATTTTAAGTTTACAACCACTGAGAAAAATCAACATAATTATGTTAGATGAAATTCTTGGGTAATGTTGAAAATAGAGATTTAGGAGGAAGAAGTACGTCACCAGTGCTGAGAAGATTAAATGCTATTTGAGTGTCATCCTGTATGCCTATGTAGTGGGAGAGAAGAAATGGGTGTGTGGGACCCGTATGACTTTGAAATCCGTATGCAAAAATCATCAAAGCAAGATCTGTTTCATAATAAACTGTATTATTTACATAATTCAGAGAGGCTCAGTAGAAGGTTCTTATTCCAGCAGTCTTTATGTCAGGTCCTGAACAACCATGTTGAGGATTTGAATGAGATTTTGAGACATTTTTACCAACAGCTTTTCATACAGAACAGCTGAATCCAGTTTTACTAGTGAAAACAGTTAGATATTGGTATGTATGTATTTTACTCAGAAAATCCCACACGTCAACAGATCACAGAAAAGTCATATTAGTATTGATGTGAAATCAAATGGTCATGCTTGGATCAATACCTTATAATAGTATTATGATGTTTTGGGAATATGAAATGTAAATTAGCAGCGATTGAAATAGCATTTTCATCTTACATTTTAAATAACATATATTCTACATTTTGCACATCATTACATCATATGCACACACACTCCCACATACCTACAAAGGCCTATCGTGTATCTGTAATAGTATATCATGACCAATGAATTGTGCCATTGGGCAGCTGTGATCTGTCTGTAAGACTGTGAAAATTGTAGAGAAAATGATGAGGCCAAGAGGAATTTGCTTGAAGAAAGCCTTGTTAACCACTGAATGAAGGTCTTTGTATTTGACTCAATGAGAAATTTTGGCAAGATAAAGCAATTATAATCCTGGGATGAGCAAAATTCTTTGTTCCCCTTCATTTTGTATCATATGCAGTCTTTATATTGTATTGAGATAAAAAATATATGTCTGAGGGTTACTTCTCTATTTATGCCAATCCAAAAAATTATTTAATTGTAATGACAAAGTAGTGTTTTCAACTTCTAATTATTTGCAATCTTGATGCTTTCCTTCTCATTTGTTATTCTAATTTAAGATCGCTACTGAATACAATATTGTGGGGCAATGTGCTATAAAGTATTTTGATATAGAGTTATCCTTTTGTCTGAATGATTACTGACTATTTTGCCACCAAGATAACTACTTCCTATTTTAATGAGATATTACCTATGCATTTCACATTGTTCAGTGTGCTGAGCTTTTGCACTAGGGACGTATACACTGACTACAAAGTCATCTTGTATTGCTTCTACACAGTGAGCCCAGTAAAACATAGGAAGTAGTATCTTCCACTGTGACATATCTTTTTCAGTGCTCTAGCAGGATGGCTAGGTGCAAGAAGAAGGTGCAAGAAAAATTCTAGGTGATGTTCAGAGTCAAGGTGCTCAATAGTAAGAATATGCCCCTTTCAGATGTCGAGAACTATGCTGTTGGTGAAATGGGAAAAGAGATGACAAAAGTCCTTCTGGAGAAAAAGTTAAGACAGAAACAATGTATGCAGGAGGGAGCTGTGTGCTCAAACACATCCTGCAAGACATGTATGCAGACAGAAAGAAACAAGGAGGCAGCAGAGGGTGGAACAAAGCACAAGTTGCTAAAGGGGTCAAAAGCAGTGGAAGATGTTTTGATACCTGATGGGGCCACCTCACATTCAAAATTGGTCTGAGGAGGAAGCATTTGTGGCAAAACAGTTTCTCTCATACAAGAGCTTAAAACCCAAATGCTCCCTTGTCCCTGTGGATGCTGAAGAAGCTGGGATATTTACTACAGAAATTCCATGTTATGCTGAAGTTCATAGTGAGGAGGTCCATACTTCTCATGGCATGAACTCTAAACGGATTTCTCCTTTCCACTATAGAAATAGCTACAATTTGATAAATGTTTTTAGGTATACGTGTGATAATTTGTCTCTGTTGAATGTTTAATGCAAATTGCTGCATTGACAGAAAATCATCTGCATCCTCTAGAGATGTCCAGCATCTCTCTGGATTGTCAGTTACACTTGCAATATCTCCTTCCTCTCTGTTCTTCGAGGGCTATCAGGGAGGAGTCGGAGCCTCACACAAGAAGTTTTTTTTAGTCCAAACTCACTTTTCTGAAACACTCTTGGGGAAAAGCGCTGTCATTTTCTGCCATTCTTCTAACTACCATAGTGTGCTGTACCTGACCATTGTGTAGACCACAAATATTCTTTTTCTTTCTTTTCATGCTTCTGCTTTAATGTGTGCTGCCAGGCACAATTGAGAATTGTGTTTGAAAGTGTATAGCTACATGTAAAAGGTTCTGTTGTGTTTTCTGTAAGTTACTCCATAAGAATAAATTGCACTGTATTGTGTTTACATCTTATCAGATGCTTCTGACTTGATGTTATAATAATGGAACTTTTATAATGCAAATAACTGCACATTCTGGCCACAGAAAATAAATACCTAGATGTTTTAACATCCTGTTTAAAATGAACCCAAATATTTAAGAAAGGTTATGTACCATTGCCCAGGAACTACTTTTTAAAGCAGGATAAAAATTACTTGTGTTTTGTTTGCATGCAAGTCAGGTGACTTAGTCAGCTGTTTAAGAGTTAGGCACATGAAACCTTCTGCTTTCCAAAACTGAGACCTTTTTTCCTAGCCTGAAGATAAACCCCAATTCAAGACATTTTTTTTCTAGTAACTAGGCAGAAATCTGGGCTGAAAATGTATATTGCCAGTTTCAAACTAACATAGATTTGAATGTCTATGTCTAATAAATTACCAACAAGCTCTGACTAAATCTTAGGGTTTAACAAACCTGTGCATTTTTGAATGGAGAAGGAGATATCTTCAGGAAGCTGCTAAGTCTGGAGAAGGGCTGTGATTTCTTGGATGCATCCATGTACCCTTAGATAGGAAAGCACACAAAATGAATTGTTTTAATTTCATTGGTGTTTCTTCAAGATTGACACAACTTATCTAAGCATCCGTTACTTTCATTGCCTTCCATGTAATAAGCTCTTGTGACTTTGCACGTCCCCAGATTTAAAGTCATGTGAGGTAAAACCTTTTGAAGTCTCAGTGCCATAACTTACATTCTCTTAGACATGAGCTGCCCTGCTCTAGGTAGAAAGCAGGATTAGTTCTGAGATAAATCAAGAGGGAGCCCTAGCTACACCTCTGTTTATGGTCAAAATGGAACCACATTGATCTGGCTACTTCTGATCCAAACTGGGCAATCTGTGTCCCCAGGGGACAGCACACTTTGTCCTCAGTTTTGCAGATCTTGCACATAGACTTCTATAGGAATTGCATGGATGGGATCTCTAAAATGGGGTTCTTTTCTCTGGTAACATGATTTCCCTCTCTATTACATTGCTATAAACCAAACAAATGTAATGAATCCTCAAGGGTGATAATCCAGACAAGATTTCAATGTTGCTGACAACTGCTGGAAAGCTGTGACTCAATAGTACTTTGCCCATGAGCTATGAAATGGCTATTTCCATAATATCATTGCACTAACTGTTCCTCCTATAAGTTACTACAATGACAATGAATCCCTGTAACCCAGGGATAGTCAGTAATGAAGAATAAATAGCTTTTTGATAGAGGGACAGGCTGGGGTTACTAACTGCAGTTTCAATGGTTGGAACTGGGCATCATTGATAATACTGCCTAAATTTAATTACTTAGTTTTGTGACAAACAGTATCTCCCTTGTCTTAGCCTAATTGTTTTGACTTGCTATTGTGGGGAGAATAGTTTGTGCCTGGAAAGGAAGGGAAGGTGATTTTGAAGTTATAAAAGAATGTGAATTGGTTTTCCGTTATTTATAGCAGAATATAAACATAGTAGACCATATAGCATCTTTCTGTTATTTGAAGCAATCACAACACAATCACTGTATTCCCCAAGCTTACTTTCAAAAGAGATTGTCCAACAGTTGCACTAAATAATCTAATAGCTGAGCCAGAAAATAAGTCTATCGTTATTTATGTTAGAAGATGAATATGATTGTGTGTAGTTTTAAGCCATGAACTCCTAACCATGCTATGAAGCCTTGAGAACAGAAAGCCTACTTCATAAAACAAACAGCTTTAACTATGGAAGAAAGTCAATTATATCTAATAAGAAACATAATGTTATTAATTAATAATTTACCTCAACATACATTTTTTCTTACATATTTTTCATATTTTTATCCTAAATTTTGCCAATATGGGTTTTAAGTAAATAAATATATTTTACTTCATTTTCTTTTTTATTTTGCTATAACTAATTTTATTTTCAGAAGGAGCTAGTTTTAACATCAGGATATCATCTGGGGATTTATGTAGAAGATAAATTTATGAATAGGTGGTGTCTATTTCCATTTTAAATTCTGCTTAGTTACTGTTGTTGCCATCATTGTTATCATTATCATGGCATCTGTAAGGCTGCAGAATGTGACATTTTAAAGATATGTTTGCTAGTGGCTTTTTCAATTTCTGCTTAACTAAAATGTTTCCTACTTGATTCAACTACCCTTACAATTTACATTAGACAACGCTCCATCAATAAAACCATCAAAATGATCTACTACATTGTAGACAAAAGTTATTGTGTCAAGTTGACACTAATCAGTTAATTCCAGTAAACCTTCAGATAAACAAAAGCTTGTTGTCTATTACTGATGTGTGTGATTAGCCCCCTGTATGTCCTATAGCTATGCACATCTATAGAGATGTATCTGGCAGACACTTGGCCTGAGGGCTCTATATGTAAACCAGGACAGGGTCTATAGTTAATGATGTTGACCCTGACTCCCTCAACAGAGACTGGATTCAGTCCTCATAATATCCCAACAGCTGATATGTATACTGTGCTAATAATATTATCAATTACTTATGCTGCTGTGATTCCCAGTGTTTAAAACTGATAAAAGCTTCTTTCACATTTCTTTTTTCTACATCCCTGCTATTCTACTGATTGTGTTTTAGTTGGATATTTTTCATTCTGAAGCCCATTTATTTCATAACTGTAGCTAAGGTAGTAGGTAATACTTGAAGCTAGGGTGTCCCATGTCCTACATTCTCAGTAACATTGTAATTTTTCATTTTGTTTTTTTCTTTCACATTTTCTCTGTTCCAGAAAAGATGGACTGAGTATTATCTACAGCTTCGGTGACTTCAGTCTAGAAGGCCTGTAGAAGCAGCTAGTAATCTGAAAGAATCTCTAGGTACATGTGTTCAACTGGAGAAGCTTCAAAAGTCTGGCATTTTCTGAAATGAAAAAAACAGTGGTCTGAAGTCTCTAGATAATTCCAAAAGCTCAGCCATAATAATGCAAATGCTGGTCCTTCTGACCATCTCTGTCGCTGCAGAGCACTTCTGCCTTGCCCAGTATGTCAAATGGATAGTGAAAGCCTGTGTACAGTGAAGATCAGAGATTTTGGCCATGTTTAAGCCTGGGCAACCCCCTGACTATGCTATAAACAGCATGACATTGCTCTTAACATATCTTTTGAAATAATAGTAGATTTTTTTTTTTGTACTAGAGCAAGCAAGGTGAGCACATGGAGCTTTACTCACCACTGCAAATTCTGTGCACTGTGTTTGTACGCACAAAAAAGCCTCCTGCTTGTGTTCTCTGGGGCAGGGACCTACCCTTCTCTATGCAAAGCATTGAGTACTTACAGTATGCTTACACAGACAGCAGGAAATTACAGAATGAAGGAAGGCTTTATGCCTTGGCAAAGCTTTTCTCTACCCTGTTCTGTTCGTATGTGCAGAAGCCGGTCTTCTGACTTTCAGTTCCCATGACGTTCACTGCTCAGCATAGGGTGGGAGCTGCAAGCAGCCCAGCTCTTCCTCCGAGCAGCCGGACAGCAAGGTTGAGCTGTGCTTCCATGCACTGAGCAGCTCTGGTTGAAATGATGACAGGGACCACTGTTAAAAATTAAATTCTGCCTTATTTTTTGTGCAGTTCTTGTGAGTCACATTTGCGAATAGTAGCGAGAGATTTAATGATCGCATATTTTTTATCTTATTTCTCTTCGGTCGATGCCAATTTTTTTCTGTTACTGTCGACTTAGAGCTCAAAGTAATTTAGTAATTGATTCTAAGCACGGCAGCTCGCCAATGGCAGCTCTCCATTCAGGGGAATATCTTTGCTAATTTTATCCATCAGAATGAGATTACCATGCTAATCTCTCCCAGCCCTAGTACCTTGGTCAGTTGGGACACACTGATGCAAATGATGTTATTAAACACAAACCCTTCACCCAAGACAGGAGAAAAATGAAAGCAGGAGAGACGAGCAAATCAGGATCTGTTACAAGGATTTCTAAGGCTGAGCTGGCATTGTCTGCCTGTGTCCTCCTCATCACCCCTCAGCTCTCATGCATCCAGCACTCCTATTCTTGAAACAATCTACAGTTGCTTGCTTGTTTATATCCAATTTTTTTTTCCTCATCAGAAGGATTTGGTTACCTTTACATGTTCTTCGTTTGGAAGGTGTAGCAGCCATGCTATTACAAGAGAAGCTTTTTTTTTCTGTGCAACAGTCTATTTGCAGCCTGTATCTATTAGTAAGGTCTATCAGCATTTCAAATCTCTTTTCTCTTAGATTAGAAAGGATGCACTGCATGTGGCTGCTCTGAGTGACAGTGCTGTAATCCCCTTTATCTTAATCATGGGTGCTTTTGAGAGGACCCCTCTGTTCTTGGCCATTCAGGAGAAAAGAAGTCTTCAGTTAAGGTTTTTCATCTGCTGCTTTTTCTGCTATGGAGCCCTGTTTTGGATTATGTCCATCAGCTTGGTAACTCCATCTTGTAAAGGATGGAGATCTCTGGCACGAGTCCTGCAAAGCACTAAAGCATATGCTTAACTTGCAGGGGCCATGCAGAACTCCGGCTGTAACTCCCTCCGCTCGGCATAATGGGATCTGCTGATAACTGGGCCTCATCTAGCTCTGCCTGACTTCAGATCCACTTTCAATCAATAAGAAGCCTTTCAAAATCAGGCTATATTTGACCCTGAAAAGCAGTTTTGGCCCATCTGTAATTTAGATCAGTTCCATCGAAAGTGCAGACTGTTTGGCAGATGCTGCTGAAAAAATTGCAGAGAAAGACTAGCATCTATCTATCTGTACAACACATTTCACTAATTCTTGCTGTTCCGTGATACAGAAATAATTACTTGTTGTTTCTCTTCAGGAAGGAAAACAGAACATTTCTCCAAGTCATGACTCACACAATCCAGAAGCTACAAGGATCTCATTTGTTCTTCCAAAGCTTTTAAACTTTGTGCATGCCTAATTAAAAAGCCAAATTTAAAGAGTTCTTTCTTACCCTAACACATCAGCTCATTACTAGAACCACTATGAATGACAGAAAGTAATTTAATTGCATTAACATTTTAATTATAAAGCCACAACAGAACCATGTACAATATGTTAATTTATGTAATTCTATTTTATTTTTCATTTGTTTAAATTATTGGTTTTTTTTCTTTTGTAATCAGCTTTAAAACAAAGTAAAAAATAAAGATATACCTTCAGAAGATCAAAAAATGGAAGATCTACATAGCTGCATAAGAGGTTAAACTAGTCTAAATTAATGGATACTTAATGTATTTCCTGGCTTGCATTCGAATACAAAAGGGAAAGAGGTCTCAAAATACACAATTCAAAGGTTAAAAATGCAAACCATGATTGCCTCCAGAAGAGTTATACTCCCAAGTGTGATTATCTGAAAGTTTAAATTCTCAAGGACAAACCAGGAGAAGCACTTGTGGGCAGTGTATGCCACTGTCTACTTTTATCAGGTCAATACTTTTGATAGACATATATATTGTGTTGGCAGTTTAGAGAGTTCACCAAACACCCTAGTTTTTGATAAAAGCTCAGCTCTGGAAATTTACTTAGAATCCTGGCTTTCGGTGCGGCAGAGCCAGAGGTCG
Source organism: Coracias cyanogaster (assembly GCA_033124195.1). NCBI lineage: Eukaryota > Metazoa > Chordata > Aves > Coraciiformes > Coraciidae > Coracias > Coracias cyanogaster. The sequence continues at coordinate 36,782 of JAVSBS010027891.1, read as the reverse complement.
GTGGTTCTGTGACACAGGCATGCCAAGGGCCAGATGCAGCTCCCAGCACTGCTGGAGCAGCATCCTGAGCATCACCACACGGCAATGTCAGCAGGAAAGTGAGCGAGAGGTGCTCTCCCTGCCACTGAAAGCATCCTCTTCTTCTTGAGCCCTGTGCAGAGAGAATCATTTGTAGACAAACATTGTCCAATGCCTGACTTAATTTTTGTCACCTTGTTATTTATGGGTGATCATTAAATATTTTTTTGGTGTTAAAGATTATTTTATCCTAAAAAATATGGTGCTGTTTCAAATACTTCTGAATTGAGTAGTTTAGGGAAGAAAATACAGAATGTTTTGCAAACGGCGGGAGCACTCACTTCAGGCTGAATTCTCAGTTCATTGACGCTGCAGAACTGAGATAAACACCTGCTTATTCAGCTAAGTGATGTAGTCCTTCCTATACTTGCAAACTAGGTACACAGCACTTCCCTCGTACTTCAGGAAGCTATAAATGGTGGTATAGAAAAACGGCTGGGCTATGCTTTTCATGGTCAGCCAAAGATACAGTTGTTCACATGCAGAACAAGGGAAAGATCTAGGCTACCATACAGTAAATGGGCTCAGGTATTTTCTAAATGGAAAACAGCTAAGCTGCATTTACCAAAGCAGTAGTGTTTGGCTCATAAGGTGTCTTGGTCTTAGATGTGATTACTCACACAGCCATGCCTGCAGCTACATGCCTGGCATGCTTGCTCCTTGCCAAGGTGGCTTTGGGGGGAAGGGTTTTTCATGAACCACGCCAGTGAATGGAGCCTGGCACTATTTAGGCTATCACCACCAACACAGCCTAAGGGTCCACCCACAGTTTCCTCACTTCCTCACCTCAAACAAGGTCAGATGCTTCCTGAGAAATGGCAGAATCAGTCTCTCCAGCCATCTTGAGGCCCCAGTGGTAGGTAGACAACATTAGGGAAGAGAAAGAGGAGTTTATTCTGCCACAGTAGATACCAAGACATTTGGTTGACATGTTAAAAAACAGTGACAAAAACAACTCAGGATGTTCAGAAAGTTCTTCTGAAAGTCAGAGCAGGTCCTGGCTGCTGCGTAGCTTCCCACCTGTGCATTGCTTGGCCATAGGATCTGGGGGTCCCTGCTGGAGTCTCCCTTGGCACTGCTGACATGAGCCCCTTCCCTTTGCTCATGGTCCTTACTTAAGTGTACTGTTGGGCTGTCTTTGAGGCCAAATGGATCCCCAAAGCAGACTCTGGTGTTTTGCTGGCCTTTTTCTTCATCTCTGAGGAGCATCACTGTACACTGGTCACATGTCCATGAAAGTAAAGTGCTCTCCTTTATCAAGAAGCCAAATTTTTCACAATAGCTGATTCTTAGAGCAAACACAGTCAAATCACATCTCTCCACTCCTCCCTGTAGCCAGTCTGGGCTTCACACTTTCCCCTGTACCCTTTAATGTGCCACTTGCATTCAGCTTTAGATGAGTCTTGTGCTAACTTTGTCCAATATCTGTTTGCTCATGATGTGACATTTTTTACTGTAGCAAGAAGCAGGAGTTACACAAGTGCCATATAAACCAGATAGGTTTCAGTTAATCATTGGCACTGCACAGAGAGCCCACATGTATGTAAAGATGTCAGGGGAAGATACAAAAATATACTGTGCCTGACTTTGCACCTGAAAAATTGGTCTGTGAAGGATTCTGCTGCTTCCAGTCTCATATTCTGCTACATAACAACCTACAGAGAACCAAACCCAAAACCAGGTGGGGGCCTGTTAACACTGTATCACCAATCTGTCCACAGCAAGATGAAAAGAACAGCAGAAGGACGGCAAGATTTTTTTTTTCATAAACCAGTAAAAGAACATTAAAATGTCTGCTGTACAGAAAAACAATTGTGCTGAAACAGGGACATATGTACCGATACCTGCTGCAGAGGCTGACGGACCTCTCCTGAGAGACCAGGATGCCTGTAGGTAAGCATTTGGAGTGGGACTCAGGAGAAGAGGCTCTGCCTGCTGCTTGACCACTCCTCTCCCTCTTTGTACTTGTGTCCTCCCTCATCGTGTCCTGGCAGGGTCTCCAGGTGCGAGGTGATGCAAGGTTATGTGAGGGCAGTCTCCTGGCAAAGGGCTCCTGGCATAGTGCAGTTTGCAAGGGAGCTCCAGTCGTGGCTTATGTGCCGTTCTCACTGTGAGAGCTGTAACATATTGCCACTGCTTAATTCAACATTATTTCCTACAAAGGGCAAGTGATAAACAAAAAAACCCTGCAGTAGCAGCCTGGTTTTCTCTCCCCCACTGGGGAAGGCATGTGGAAGAGCACTCATGTCCATGGAAATACAGTGGTCGATTTTCTACACAGCATGAGCATAGCTGCACTTGAGGCTTACCTTGAAACTCTGTGTGCATTCATTGATAACCCCATTATGAAATTCAAGAGAACTAATGCAATTGTGCCTAGGAAGATTTACTTGTTAAAAGGAAAACAACTTTCACATAAATAATTTACTACAACAGAAAAATAATCCTCTGTGCTATCATCCTTGCATTGATACTAATCGAAGGGACTTATTTTTAAATTGCTTGGAATTGTACTGCTCTCGTTTCATTGTCAATAAATATGCTCCGTTTCAGCACAGCGCTTCACTAAATGCATCTGAATTTTCAAGGGAGAGAGGAATTGATCACAGTTTTTTAAAAAATGCAGAAAAAAAAGTTCCTAGAGGAAATTTGTATGCTGGAAAATTCACAGCTCCTTTAATAACTTGAAAATGGGGCTTGGTTCTTGTATTGATTCATGTTCGGCATCTGATTTGGCATTGAATTTTTGCCATTGACCTCATTGGGAACACATCTGTAATGTTCTGCTGGAATGGATTTGTCTAAATCCTAAAAAATAAAGCAGAATTCAACCTCACTAAGCAGCATTCAGATTTATAACATATATATATTTATAACATGTATATATTATAACATATAATTTTTCTCTTTTCTTTTCTTTTTTTTCTTTTCTTTTCTTTTCTTTTCTTTTCTTTTCTTTTCTTTTCTTTTCTTTTCTTTTCT